>LPNX011044754.1:323066-347171 GCA_001517045.1 Pseudotsuga menziesii | reverse complement strand
GCTTTTTAGTGGGATTTTCAGGGAAATATGGTAGGTAAATGGACGAATGAGCCATGAAATGGGGTAGATGAGGTAGTTAACCATTTTTGGGTGTTAACAGTCCCTTTTGTAAATGGGAAATCGACTTCATGAAAATCAACCCTACCTCGCCCAATGGTCATAAATATTGTAGTAAGGATTTCTCCTTGCTACAGGGGTAGGAATGGATCCCTTCTGTCTATAGGACAGAAGGGTAGGTTCCTACATGTGGAAAATGTAGTAAATAAATTGGAACAGATAGAAAGCAAAGAACAAGAAAGAATGGTTGTGAGCCCCTCTACAAACAAGGTTAGGACTTCACCTTGGCTACCTACAAACAACTACTGAATAGAAATAAACTTGCAAACAAACATGGGTCAGAGATCAACTAAACTACTAAATAAAAATGCATAAAAAAAACAAGATTATACCTCTCCTTTGGTGAAATGGGCACCATGCCCTAGCTGGAAGGAAGCACCTCTGTATCTCACTCAGCAATAGAGGAGCTATCACTCAATGGGGAAGATGAGTGGAAGAGAGGGGGATGTGGGTGGCTTGAGAGGCAAAGAAGTCTCAAGGCATCCATGGGAAGCATAATAGTAGACAAGAGAGGTGTTGTTTTGAGAGTGACCCCCCACACTCCTTTTATAGCTTTTTTGGGGTTTTAGGGTTTTAAGCCCTTGGTCCGAACTTTGGCCCCTTTTTTGGGCTTTTATCCCCTTCCGCCCTAACATTAGATTCTTTTAGGTTTCTAGGCTCCTTTGAGAGGTCTTAGCCCCTTTTTGGAGGTTTTATCCCCAAAGAGATTTATTTAGGCTCCTTTTTGGGGGTTTTAAGCGCTTTTCTTCATTCTTAAGCCTTTTTTAGGGTGTGGGGGTCTAATGGGGTGTTACGAAGATTGATCATGGGTGTCCTTGGGTGGTGTAGGCCATGTAGAACTAAGTGAGGGATTTTTTGAGTTAATAGATTGCCCCCTGATGTGTGAGGGTAGGAGCTCATCGTATGGTCGACGGACATCATAAGATTTGCTGCGTAGAGGTGGTGCTTCTGGGGCTGGGGCATGGTGGATTTTGGTTTTTGCATTAATATGGTTCCCATCAATGGGTCAGATACAAATAATGTGTGACATGTATATGGGTGAGGTGGGAATCCCCATGCTCATGACAATGTTGAAAGAATAATTTGATCTATGCTCTAAAATACAAGAGCCAATCATACACAACTAATGGTACATAGTGGTTGCCTCAATGTGAGGTTGAATATAATACTGATATGAAGAACTGGTATATTGGACCCATGGAATTCTCATGGAATTATATATCTTCATGACTGAAGGCCTACTGGATCTGGGATGGTACATAGTTGTATGGACTCACTGATTGAGAGTGAGAGTCTCTATGGTACAAGTATGCTGCATCAATCATTAATCTATATAGAAGCACTGCTAGGGATTCTGAACACTTTGTCCAACGCAACCCAAAAATCACAAGGGACATAACTTGTTTAGGTCCCTTGAATAGACTCATCAATGTGCTAGATTCAGGTGACATTCGGGGTCTTCAACCAGATAATGCATGTATCAAACCGTGTATGAATCTCAATAGTGCAATGATGTAGTTGAAGTCGAGCATGTGAGAAACAACCATCCAAAGAGGCACTAAGGACTCCTCTCAAGTGGTCCAAGGAACTCATCAATGATGTTAATGAAACCAAGGTACAGGGACCTTTGGGTATATCCTCTAGAATATGTGTGTTGTCATCAATAGAGGGAGACCTACCCCTAGTCAAGGCAATGATGTTTCCTTGACCAAGAGCACGAGGGAGATAACCGAAAGGTGTGAGACAATCTGCGGACTGACCCACTAAATGGGGGGGGGAGGGGGAGGGAAAGAATTGAACAGGGGTAGGGGGAGTGTGGTAGACTCAAAATTCCTTTGTTCAGAGTATGATGGTAGGGCATACCAGGCAGCAACTGAAACTTGACTCATGTGAATGCGATCATAGCTGTAATACCGGGGGTGTCACTGCAGATGGGAAATACTTGGAGGAGGTAGGCAGTTTTGACATTGAAGGGATCCAAGGAAGACACATTACAAAGTACTCTGAACAAAGGTGACCCAATGTGGGAACACTGCCAAACTGTTTTCTATGGGGTGGTGTCTAGGGACACCATTGTGGTACGATCTCATGGATTTTTGGTGAGCCTGAGAAGGTAAATGCTCGATGGTGCTTTCAATTTTTAGAGAGCCTGAAAGCACGAAGAAGACTCCAGTGGGGGCTCTTTTTCATTGGTAGTCTCATGTGCCTGAAAAAGGAGAAAAGTATACATAGGAGAGCTCACCCATCATGTAGAGGATGAGAGACTTCTTTACCGTTGGCAGTCCAATCAAGCCATAAAAGGTTAAACCTATACTGACTAGACGGTCATTCAGATACTTTTACGAGCATTAATGAAACCAAGTTTGCTCGGCAATCTTTTCTTGATGAGAAGGCTGGAAAAGAGCTTCAAGACAACCCATGGTTATCTTTTTCATAAAGTGTGGCCCCTCTTCCTGAGAAAGCATAAAAGTATGTAGAGGGGAACAGTCTGGCTTGAGTGTGCCAAGGAGGTCCTTTTCAATTGATGGTCTACATGGTCCACAAAAGGAGGTAAATGAGATGATGTAGATTCCCTTTCCTATATTTTAGCGAGCGGGAAAGGAAGCAGCTACGCTCGGCTATCTTTTCATTATTTTAAGGAGTCGAAAAAGAGCTTAAACAAAACTCTAGCATGGTAAACCGATTGCGGTGGTACAGGCGGTGCCCCATGTCAGGACGGTGTATAGTGGTCCAAAGTTCATCTGCATAGTATGGACAAAGTAGAAGGCTCTGAAACATACAAATACAGGCATGGGATATATTACGGCAGAAGCTCATGAGTCGGTGTAGCAGAGGCATGCAAACCGAGGTGGCTCTTGGACAGAGGTCAAGAGAGCTATGTGTGAGTTGTGGTGGACAGACTTGACTACATGCGATGTGAGTGCAAGTCCGAGGGTACTTATATGTCAAATACATGCAAGAAAAATAAATCATTTTGTGGACAATGGTCCAGAGACCCGCGTCAGGTGTAGTGGATGGAGAAGGCAACTATGTGTTAAAAATACAAAACAAAAAAGTAAAATGGTAACCCTTAATGGGCGGTGGCTCAAAAATTTGCATGAGTAGTGGTCGAGAAGTGTGATACAAGTATAGGTCTGTAGACACTTGCATCGTCATGTCATGGCTCGTAAATCGAGGTGACTTGTGGGAAATGGTCCCGAAATTAATTTACTAAACATGAGACAATGGTCTCATAAAGAGATAGAGGGTGGAATTTTGAAACCAGTGGTGCAAATGGCATCTCAAACGGAGTCCGTATGGTCCTGTTATGTCGATCGAAAGAAATTAGGTCAAATGGGGCCTATATAAGGGTGGGGTCCACTTGATGAGGTGTCATTGTCACTGTTCATTGTGGAGTTGGAGAGGTGGGCCCTAAATATTCATTTACTGATTTCTATGGATCCAACCGATGGTTTAAAGTGTTGCGACTTGCAGGTAAGAGCTCTCGCTAATTCTCATCTTTTTGGTGGTTTACTTTCTGGATTTGGTCACCCGGAGGCCCTCCATGAGCAGTTTGGGGATTCATGGAGCCAAGTCACACTTTTTGAAGGAAAAGGTGCAACCTGGTCACATCTGTGGGGCTTGTTTGAGTGACCCGATCACTCATTTGGCCCAAACAGGTGCGACTTTGCCTCTATTGGGTGTTTTTTGATGATAGATGTGGCTGACATCTGGGTTTTTTCTTGTGCAGGATGGTTGAGATCAAGTGGCAAGAGAGAGAATGCAAATACCTCTAGGAGGCATCATTACGAGACAGGAATGTGAGAGATACACTGGCCCATTGCGGATTGCTGAAGTTCATGAGGATACCCCTCATGAAGAGCTTGGGTTTGCTGCTGCAAACATTGGTGAGTTTCTTAGATGTTGACGAGGAGGCGTTCCTCTTTCAAGGGCAGCATATCAAGATTATGCTCGTTGATGTGTACTTCCTTACTGGGCTCCCTATGTTGGGAGTGGTTGGTGATTTGGCACCTATGTTGTCTCAAGGGTAGACATTGGAGGAGCTGTGTAGCAGGCATTGTTACGCTACGGCATATGTGCATGGCTCCTATATCCTGATGTGCGACATCGAGGATTTGTTGACACGGGTGGTGGCGACACTGTTACTGCGTATCTTGGGTTCCATGGGGAGCCACAATATCTATGGAAGGCAGCTTCAGCTAGTAGAGAGTGCTATAGGGGGCACGTACTATGGATGGGGCCAGATGTACCTTCAGGTTGTTTGGCATCAACTGAACAAGTTGAAGTCATCTGGGGCAGGATTTTGTTTTGGCTCCCTCCTGTGTGATTTATTTTTTGAGAAAGTACCTACACTACATCCACATCGGGCTGTGCAGGATAGTGGTCCATGGGAGCCACAGATGTACCTATGGTGTCAGATGATGATTTGAGAGGGTGGCTACAGAGTGGGACACTTTTTTACTGAGGAGCCATTAGATCAGTGGTGACAACTTCCATTGGTGATTGAGGAGTACCCGTACATGGGTATGGACTATTAGGGGGACCTCGATATGCCTCGACCTCCCGACCAGGTGTGGGGACCAGCTAGTATGTATGTGTGATGTTTTTATGTTCATATTTATACATAGTGTAGTTTGAGCTAGTTGATAGTTGTATGTGTGGACTGATGGTGTCCTTATTTGTGTGTGCAGATATTGGTCCTCATTTACCACCTGGGCATCGGAGGCGGGTAGTTACCATAGCTCCTATGATGATTCCTACTGGGAGCTCCCATAGGCAACGGTGGGAGATGGATGGAGTGCTACTGTATCTGGAGTGGCTTGCTAATGGGGTCTTAGATGATAGCCGGTAGCATCTGAGTAGTGAGATGATTGCCGCTATTCACAACCTTCCTCCAGAGTGGATTGGTGTGATGAGGAAGATGGCTATGGCTTGTGAGCACTTTCGCTGGGTGGCGAGAGGTGTTCCTGCAGAGGATGAGTCCTTTGAGGAAGACGATGAGTTTGAGTTATATTAGTAGCCTAGTGGGGCTGTCCTTAGTGCATTGGTGCACTTAGTGTTTTTTGTGCCTCTATGTATATCCTGCTAAGAAAGCATATGTGGCTTCTCGTTTTTGTATTGGACATGTTGTAGACATGTGACTTATCTATTTATCTATATATATATATTTTTATACACGTGGATGCACTTTTATGGTTTTATTATGTGAGTCTTTTTATGATGCTGTGGAATGCCTATGTGATGTATTATTACACTGTGTGTGTAATTTTTAATATGATTATGCATGATGTTTTGGTTGTATGTTTCCTATATGTGATTGTGAATGTGCCAATTTAGAATATCATTAGCCATTTGATCTATGACACTATTGAGGTTTCTGGGAACATGTGTGAATGTGATAGATTCAAATGCTCTAACCTTCTATTTAGTGTGCAGTAATTTTCTAAAGAGGTAGGGATCACGTACGCGATAGTATTTGTTCAACTGAGAAACAAGCAGTTGGGAGTCTAAGAAGACATCAAGATGGTGAATGCCTAAATGGAGAGCGGGGGCCAAGAGGCAATTGATACCATCATATTCTTCCTAGTTGTTGGTCACAATACCCACGCAAATTCTGTTGATGTGGATCAACTCGTGCGATGGGGAGTAGATGACCCATGTAGCCAAGGCGAGGTTCGGAGACCATCTGCTTGCTCCATCAGTGAATCCCATATACCGGTTTGAGGTGTAATCCATCTGAAGCAATGAGAGGAAAAAATACATAAGATTCACTTTCGAAAAACGTGTAAAACAAAAAAGGAGAAAGACTATAATACAAGTTGTAACATTGTCACTCAAAGGGGTGACGTTAGAGGGAAAGTCATTTGGACTTTCCAGGGATCAGCGGTCATTCCTTTGTGTGACACGATGAATCCTTGTAGATGGACCGATGGGACACAGAAAACACACTTGAAAGGATTCAAGCAGATTCTGTACTTGCAACATCATAGGAAGACTTGTTGTAGGCCGTCTATGTGTTTTGTTTGCTTCTGCAACCGCGCAATGAGGTTGTCGAGACAAACCAACATAATGTGAACAAGGTCCATAATGTGAACGAGGTCGTGGAAGCAATGTGTCATGGTGCGGTGGAAGGTGGCTCCATCATTTTTCAGGCCAAAGGGCATGACTTGATACGCGAATGTGCCCCATGGGGTTGTGAATATTGTCTTGTAATGGTCTTCTTTCTGGATTTGGATTTGGTTATATCTGGAAAAACTGTCCATGAAGGAAAATGCTTTATGTCCGGTGCATGCATAGATGATCTGATTGATGAAGGGTGTGGGAAGTTGTCTTTGGGACACGCCCCATTGAGGTCATGAAAGTCTATGAAAGTGTGAATGGTACCCTGTTTTTTTTTCATGGGAATAGGATTAGAAACCCAAGTGGTGTAGGCAACGGGGTAGATGAATCTAGCAGTGCACAGCTTCTCTATCTCGGCTTTAACCACGGCCACTTTGGATGGGTGAGTAGGCCATTGCTTTTGGTGTATGGGTGCCACATTGGGCCATGTGTCGATGTGGTGTTCCACGATGGATGGATCCAAGCCGAGCATTTTGGTGTAAGACCAGGTGAAGATGTCACAGAATTCTTGGAAGAGAGATTTATAGGCAGTGACCTCTTTCGAGGAGAAATATGCCCTCAACATTATTTCTTCAACATTCTCAGAATTAGTTGAGATGTTGATTTTGATGGTGGGTGAAATGTTGGCCATGTTCCCTTCTTCGAAGGCGTCTGGTGTTAGGATGGGGTTCTTGAACTAGTTGACTTTTTCATGGATGAAATCTTTGGTCTCCACAGCAAACTGGTCAGACTGTGACACAAGTTCTTTGGGGGGGAAGAATAAGCGATGGTGCATGTCGTCCCATGGGTATTCTAGGGTGGTCAAATATTCAAGTATCTCCTCATTGTTGTTGAATCACCGAAGAGACAGATCTGATGGACTGTCATTGGGGGTGGAGATAAGCGGGTCAGCAAACTGGTCAGACTGTGACACAAGTTCTTTGGGGGGGGAAGAATAAGCGATGGTGCATGTCGTCCCATGGGTATTCTAGGGTGGTCAAATATTCAAGTATCTCCTCATTATTGTTGAATCACCGAAGAGACAGATCTGATGGACTGTCATTGGGGGTGGAGATAAGCGGGTCAGTTGAACTAGACATCATGTAAATGGACATTGTGTCTAAACAAGGCGGTGGGGGGTGAACTTCTTTGATCAAGGTGATTTCAAACTCAAGGGAATGTTGACGAAGGTTAGCTAGAGCCATTTGAAATTTAGGCAAGTCTTAACAATGGTGAGAGTAATGTCCATACAAACCGTAGAGGGTGTAAGCATGGTTTGTTCTCAATGCCTCGTTTTTCACAATCGTCACGGTCGGAATCTCAACCACTCGGATGTTTTTGTTTGTATCCATGGAATCTAAATGCACACGGATCATTGGGATTTCAGGGCAATTCTGAGTTGGATGGCCCTGTTTCTCATAGACAGCGTAAGGCAGGACTTGTCACAGTTTTATGGTGCCTTGAGTATTCTTTCCCTTGGCCCTTTTCAGGTGGGGCGGTGTGGGTGCAGGTGGGGTGGTTGGATTTTGTAGATCGAGTGGAGGGTGAGACTTGACTGTGATGGGTTGCACCAGGGTTAAAACAACCTTAGGCATTGTTGGTTGAGCCGATGGATCAAGATACCATACCAAAATTCCCATTGTAAAGTTGGGTAGGCTTAAGATGGCCATTACTAGCTTGCTCATAACACCAAGCGGTGGGAAGAGGAAGGGAATTGTATGGACTGGATATGAGCCCAGATAAATCCCTTACGGTTGCATGTGGGGATGCAGTTGTGGTTGCGGCTGCGTGTAATGTTGCTACTACAGATGATGTTGTGGTTGCTATTGGTGTTGCGGCTGCAGATGATGTTGTGGTTGTGGTTGGGGCTGCGGCTACGGTGCTAGATGAGACCATGCACAAGTCTGTAGTATCATTTTGTGTCAATGGCAGTGACACTTAGGGGAAAGGAGTCATCGTGCTGGGATCGGAAAACAACCCAGGGCCCACATTCAATAATGAGGGGGCTAGTGTGTTGTCCATCATAGTGTTTATTGTAGGGACAACATTAACATGTGTAGTCATCCCTTGTGGCTCAATGGTGGTGATGGTAGGGATAACATTGGCGGGTGCCATTAACCCTTGCGGATCATTATAAGTTAGTTGATCAACCATCAAAATATTCCCTTCATGGGGGGACATCATGAGATGGAATATAGTTGATGCGACCGCTCTCATGGCGTACATATAGATTCTTTCGAGGAGAAGGTTATAGTCCAGTTGAGCATTGACGACCGCTATGTCGATTAGCACTGTCTTCCTGGCTAATGTGATGGGGACATGGGGGAGGATTCCTTGGGATTTAGTGGGATGGACATCATAAGCCTGCAGAGTTGTGGAGGATGGTTGTAGAATTGGTGATCCCCGTTTTTGCCAAACCAAGGTAGACATAATGCATGTAGATGCCTCCTCATCTACTATGCATCGGTGCACAGCCAAGTTTCAGATAGATACCAGGATTTGGAAGGTGATGGTCGATGGAATTATTATGGAGAGAAATTCCTATGGCTTGGGGTACCACAACAGATAGCTTGACTCCAAAAATCAATCCTTTCCAATATGCAAGAGAAATAAAATATCTAACACTAAAGGATCAAAACTCATACCTTATTCTGGACGGTTGAAGTAGATCCTCGTTGAGCTTTCCAACTTCAGCTTGAATTGATGAATCACTTCCTCAACAATAAGTAAATAAAACAAGCATACTATATATATTGGTGTTATATCTACTCTAGCATATATAATCGACAACGTATAAGCATTTGAAATCATCCATGGATAAAATATTCATTCAAACATACATTATTGGATAGGAAAAGATATTTCTATTAATATAAAATCAGAGATTACAATGAATACAACCTCTGTCGGCACGTCTGTGAATCAGAGAAACTGAATCCCCCACTTGGGCCTCCACCACCTCAATCCTCCATCTCTCGATAGCAAGATCACAAGAAAAAGGAAATCTTGGGAAGAACACTAAAGTTCTCCAAGGGACAAAGGGATGCATACTCAAGCACAAGTTATGAAAACAATGGACTATAGTTTCCTTGGTCTCAATTCTCTTATGATTTCAATGTACCCAAAGGGTTCCTTATATATCTTTTCAATGGGGTAATGAAAGGTCGAATCTGAGCGATCTCAAGGCATATGGAAGGCCAGGAGACAAGTGAGTCGGATCCCTCTCAAGGAAAACTCCAAAAGGATTTGGATTTTGTACACATCCTGATGTATGTGGTTTTAGAGGTCAAACCTGTGTATATATGTGATAAAGGATTTAAAAGTCACGTATATCAATTTTCACATGTTTTTAGGGATGGTTTAGGAAACTTCAAAGGACAAAAAATGGTCCAAGGGGTCTAATGAGTCTGCAGAGGGATAGGGGAAGGCAATACAAGTGTGATTCACCTAGTGTGGTAAAATATGCTATAATAGATGCCCCCTAATGTGTGAGGTCATAGGGGTCATACGATGGCCAAAATACATTATAAGTCCATCCCAGAAGTGGAGTGATGAAGAATCCCAAATGGAAGACCAGCCACCCAATCAGCATAGTACAATGATACAAATCTGCATATAACTGTAAATACATATAGCAGTCCCGGATACATAAGAGTACAATGGCCATGAATAGGCATGATACAAAATATGACATAAGTGCTCATCGCCAAGTATAATATACATAGATCAAAATCTACATGATGAAGATATACAAAGGATCATGATCTCCATGAAATCTGAAGATATATAACAGATCAAGATATCCATAATGCTTAGAAATGTCTGACATATACTAGAATCAAGTCATGAGAGCTGAAATCTCATGAACATTGGAACGATCAAGGAGGTAGAATATATGAGATGCCACCAATATGGAAGGTATTCTACACAAACTGCTATGAGTACAAGTCTTGCTATGTGAATATAGGTGTCGAGGTTGAACATAGTAGTCCATTGTTTGATTACCGGTCATTGATGTATACCGTTAACAGATGCGAGATCACCCACCAATAATGATAATGGGAATCAAGGTACTTGAGTGCAAACTAACAAGTGCGAATAGGTGTGTTGAGGTCGAACAATTGAGAGGATCCATCGATCATGGCACATTGATGTATTCCCAAAAACTATCGATGGCGAGAGAACCCACCACTAATGACTGCAAGTCTCAAGGCACTCAAAAATGACTCTAGATTCCAATCCAAGAATAAATGATCTGAATTTGATAGGATGAAATCCATTGGAAGGAAGGAATTAAGGCATCCCCCATCATCCAACATGAGGTACTCAGCAAAGTTTTATAATGTGGAAGGGCTCGATCATAAGGTGCACGAACCAGTAACTATACCAGGAATGGTCGACATGCAAAGTCAAGATAACTGAGGAATGGCCGACTCAGGTTTCAAATTCCTTCAAACAAGAGTATAATGGTGAATAGTGATTGAATAAAGGTGGCGTAGACTCGATATACAAAACTGGGACATCTCTGTGACACAGGAGGCATCGATAGAGGCTCCATAGGGATTGGAAGCTTAACCAGTCAGTGGAGATAAAATCAGATAAATGAGTATAGCTCCTAAATTCAAACTATAAACCTAACCAATGAATATGATATACAGTGCTCTGTTCGAAGGCAGAACGACTCGACAGCTACCAAAGATAACATCTTTCCTTGTTCATCTTTTTGGTTTTTTTTTTTGGACTTTTTCAAATATTTAAAAAGCTTAAAAAGGAATAAAATTGTTTTATAGTTATAGACTAGGAGGAGACAAGTGTCATAATGGGAAAACAAACTAGTTCCAAGCAGTGGAACATACCTATGCTCAATGCAAGGATACATGTGTAGGATAGCGACACTTGGGGGAAAGTCCCCTCCTAGTAAAAATAGGGAATCAAGCTGCAAAGGATATATAAAATGGCTTTGCATAGCTAGACATGAGACAAGCTCAGGAAATATGGCTGAAACTCAATGTCAGGGAAGCCGACGTAAGCCTCAATAAGGTAGGCAAAGCTCATGATAATGCAATTACAACTTGACATAAGGGATTCCTGAGGGAAATAGGCCAGCAAAAGATCAATAGGACTATGAGGCTCTTGTGAAATGTCATGGTAATACTATATAACGGACTTCCACACCCTAAGGGACAAAATCTCAGTATGGGAACCAAATGCAAATAAGGTGCTAACTAAGGTACCCGTGCAAGGTCAAGCTTTGCCATTCACATAATGCGACTTCTAAAATAGCAAGAAGGTTCCATGACATAATAGAATGGGTTCATACCTAAGGCTATAATGAAATGGTCATAAGGTCATGTAAAATGCAATCATAGGTGATCCTATCCTATATGCTAGTTTAAACATCATACATGTAACGGGCATGAATGGGCCAAAGAAACGGTCGAAACGATGCTAAAAATGGTCTTCTACATCATAAATTAGTCCAAAAATAGTCCAAAAGGATTAGAAACGGTCCAAACTATAGAAAAGGGGGTAAAAAATTTCAAATAGTAAAAAGTTCAAAACATTATATAACATTTGAAATTTTTACCCAATTGAGCTCATAACTTCAACAGCGCATTCCAGGAGATCCAGCTAGCGGAATCCACTCCCATTTTTTCTAGGTACTTACCCATGCTCTACTCTTTCATTTTGATGAAAATTTTATCAATTTCCATGGTGTATTTAGGATTCTAGGCCCATCTTAAATGCATGCCTCGACCCACATAGAAATCCAGGTTTTTTTCCGCATATAGGGCTGGATATACACTGAAAATACCCTCAAAGTCGTGTACATATGTGGTTATTTAGCAAACAGTCGCGTATGCAGCCATGCTCAATGATTTTTAAGTATTCTAATGGATCAAACTCAAATTTTATGTGCAGGATGGTTCTAGAATGGAGAGAACATGAGCACAGTGATGTAGAAGGGGCAATAAAGGCAGATCTAATGGCTCAACAAGCTTTGTGGTCATGCGTGCTCTACAAGTTTTGGTGTCTTGGTGGTATACAGGCCAAACCAAGACCATTGTAGATGCTAGTAGACTACTAGGATCTAGACTCAGAGTCATTCTAGATAGATGGGATGTCCCTCACCATAGAAGTGGATGACATATACTTTATTACTAGAATTTCTCGACAGGGGGGAGTGGTGAACCTACGCTCTCACGAGCCCATAGGTGGCTTGACTATAGATGTGTACATTGCGGTGTACTACTATCCGGACACGGAGAAGGTGGGGAGTTAGATCCCAACTAACTCCATATAGGTGCTAGGCCTAAAGGACATTCTACTGACACTGGGCAGGATAACGGAGCTAGCCTCACTCCACCAGGCCTCATGGCCATTGATGTTCTATGCCATGGAGTGCATGATGCCCACAGTTTATGACTGGAGTACGACATTGTTGAGAAACATGAAACAACAGATCAGTGACTGCAAGATGGGTAGGGTGTGAAACTTTGATTTTAGCAGCATACTGAGCATGTTATTCTTCGAGTGTGTTCCAGGATTGATCCCTAGAGTTTATGTTCCTCTACACGGGGTTCGAGATCCAACCCAATGACATTGGGCAGATGCGATGCGAAGACTGGGTGGAGGTAGGGTGTCCAACCCCTGTCCAGCTGATTTATTTCCATGGTGGTGATGACAAATAGTTTCCATTGATGAATACCCCTATGCGGGGATAGATTTTCATGGAGACCTAGACATGCCGCTACGACCAGGATCGGCATACAGTGACATTGGTAACGAATCTCGACCCTCTTTTTAAAATTTTTGAGTTATTTAATTATTTTTTGGGGTGATAATACATAGTGACATCTACCATATGCATGCAGATGTGGGACCACGGAGGCCTGAAGGCTTCCCTCATCATAGACAGAGTGGAAGAGGAGACAACATCATGGGTGTGGATGCGGAGCAGACAATCCAAAGCATTCATACCAACTTCATGAGACTAAAACATAGAGTACCCATGGCGCAAGTTGAGGACTTTCCTGAGGCCATGCAGCACTAGGTGGTGGGTGTACCACAAGCATGGGTGCAGCTATTTTGATGGCTAGCTAGAGGCGTGGTGACATTCCATGATCACAACCCCCCTCCTCCTCCACAGGCTTAAATACCTGGGAGTGATATATATTGTACTACCATGTATTATATTTTGGTGGCTCGAGAGCCCCAGTTTTGTATTATGACACTATGTATTACCACATTTTGGATGTTTATAAAATTTTTTATGATGATCGATTTATTTATTTACATGTGTAAAAATTTATGTTTGTGATGAGCTTAATGTGTATAAAACAAATTCCAATCTAACACGTAGTTAGCATATGAGTCAGCAACTTGATTATTAATTATTGGAACATGTATGTATGTTATATTGTCAAATTGTCATTCTAACAATCTCACATGTAAGAATCTTCTTAATAATGTCGGATCTCTAACATGGTAAGATATGACACTACTAACTCCGAATCAAGTTGTACCTCAAGAGAGAGAACACCATGTGAAATGGCATCCCATAGAAGCTCAATAACGGTGCTATACTCGGCAACATTCTTTGAAGAGGGCCATAAACATACACCTCCTGAAGAAAATACCTGACCCATAAGAGTATAAATCACCCAAGCAGTAGAAGCTGAGTGTTGAGTGTGACGGCTTGCACCATCCATGAATCCTATGAAGGTGGAAGATTCCATTGACATTTTCCAAAAGAAATCGAAACTAATCACAAACCCAATCACCTTATGAAAAAGACCTAACTATGCAAAACTATACAATAATATACAATAACTAGCCTTGGCTGAAAATCATGCATAGTACTTTTTGAGATAGAGCCCATTTCTACGATCCGCCAAGGTCGTTCCCTCATAATCCACTAACTCATAAACTCCCTTCTCTAACACATGTGTAATGACATAAGGACCATGCCACATGGGGTTAAACTTTCCTACCCCCAAGGGTTCTTTCTGTTGATCCCACAAAAGGACCAAGTCTCCCTCACTAAACCTCCTTGGATGGACAGACTTATCATATTGGACCTTAACACAATGCTTATTCACTTCTAGAGCCACCAAGGCATCTTGGCACTGCTCATCCAGTTGCTCTGGGTGGACCAAATGCTCCTCCAATGGGGAAGTGTCTGGTAAGAGCTCTATGGCTAGCTTCAAAGAAGGAATCTCGCACTAAACCGGCAATACCGACTCCACTCCATGTACAAGCTGATATGGAGAAAAAACTGTGGTGGTCTTAACAGTGGTTCTATAAGCCCACAAAGTAGGATATAACATAATGTGCCAATTAGTCTTGCTTGTGCGATGGTTCGTTGGAGAATGGATTAGAGTGATTTGTTCATTGCTTCTACCTTTCCATTCACTTGAGGGTAATAAGAGGAGGAATACTCCTACTTATATCCTAACTTCGATGCTAACTCTTCCATCATAATATTCTGAAAGTGTGAGCCATGGTCGATGACAAGCTCCTTCGGAATACCGAACTAAGTAATAATCTGGTTGAATACAAAGTGCGTAACTATCTCACCATTGAATTTAACTGTAGGCATGGCCTCATCCCATTTCATGAAGTAGTCAACAACCACTATGATATGATGATGCCCACCAACTGAAGCTGGGTTGCAATCCATAAAATCAAGCCCCCACTTAGTGAAGGGACCGGTGGTGATGATGGGATGTAAGGGGGTAGGACACGAGCCCATATTCTATGCGAACACTTGGAAAGGGTGGCACTTGTTGACCGCATATACACAATATTTAAAGATCGACGGCCAGAAATAACCCGCTCTCAATATTTTTTGGGCTGTAGAAATCCTGGATAAATGATCACCACACACCCCTCCATGGCAATCATTCAGCACAAGCTCATCCTCCTTGTGAGTTAAACAACAACGTAAAATGGAATCTACCCCATGGTGGTACAAATTGTTATCCACTATGAGGTAACTCTTGGATATGTGATGTAATCATCATCGTTCATCCCATGAGAGGTGAGTGGGGACCTTCAATGTTTTTAAATATATAATAATATCCCCATACCATGGGTCCAAATTTGAGATTAAGAAGATGTGCTCGTCGATAAATGTATCTTCACAAACCATCTCCTCAGCTTCACTTGGGAAATATGATATAAGCTCTGCAAAAATTAACATTTTCTTTGATTTTTCTGAAACAATCTCGAGGTTGAATTCTTGCAAGATGAAAATCCATTTATTATACTTTCCCCCAGTCATCCATCGAGTGAGGACAAATTGAAACTAGTTGACATGGGATACAACCAAGGTTTGGCGAAGGAGAATATAATGTCTCAACCATTGAACCACATGTATAGTAGCTAAGGAAAGCTTCTCAACATGGGAATAACAAATCTCTGCGTCAATAAGATTCTAGATCAGATAGTATATGACATGCTCTTGGAGCTCCTCATCCTCTTGAACCAAAACCATAGCAATCATCTCCATGGATGCGGCCACATAAAGTAGAAAATCACGGCAATAGTCTGGGGGACTAATCACCGGAGTCAATGCTAAGGCTCACTTAAGTGCATCAAAGGACTCCAGGGCTCACTCATCCCAACAAAAGGTGGTGTCCTTTTTCAATAGACGCATAAATCCTCTAGTCAAATTGGAAAAGTTGACAACGAATCTCCATAAGAAGTTTTCCATGAGTTGCAAACATTGAAGATGCCTAATGTTCCTCGGGGGAGACAACTGAAGTATTGCCTCAACCTTCAAAGGGTCAACTCTTATACCCTCCTTGGAAACAATGAACCCTAATAAGCAACCAGACTTCACGCAAAAGATTCACTTGTGAGGATTTAACCTGACCAAATAATGGTGCCACCTTTCAAATACTAATCTCAAATTATAGGAATGATGCATTCTCATACGAGAATGAGCAGCAAGGTCATCCAAAAATACTTCAATAATTGATTTGAGATCATGGAAGATCAAGATCATAGGCTGCTGAAAATTGGATCCGGTGATCTTAAGGCCAAAAGGCATTTTTCAATATGAAAAGGTTCCCCAAGGAAAAATAAATGCAGTATTTTGTTGGTCCTTGGGTTTAATTTGTATCTGATTGTATCTGAAAAAGCCATCCATAAAATAAAATACCTCGCTACCCGCACACTCATCCAAGATTTGATCTATAAATGGTGTGGGGAAATTATCTTTAGGATAGGCATGATTCAAGTCATGAAAATTAGTGCATATATGGATCACTCCATGCTTCTTATCTACCAGAAAAAAATTTGAAACCCACTCCATCAAGGGAACATGATAGATAAAACCGGCTTTCAATAGTTTCTCTATCTCTACCTTAATCGCGGGTGCTTTCCTAGGCTTCACTGCACGCAAGTGTTGTCGAACAGGCTTAGCATTGGGATAATTTTTAATCTCATTTTCAACAATGCAAGGGTTGATACCTGGCATTTCATCATAATACCAAGCGAAGATATCATTAAATTCTTTAAACAGCTCGGTGTATTCTTGAATCTTAGCATCGGAACATTCTACCCCAATATAGACATTCTCAATCTTGTCAGGATCACGAGAGATATTGATAGGAATGGTAGGAGATATATTTGTCATGTTCCCATCAACCATTAGACCAGGAGAGCTTAATAGAACCATGGGACTACCAATTCTCTCACTAAGAACCTCCCTAAATCCCTCACGCTACAAGCGGTCAAGCTTGGGAAGAAAATAAGATCTATGATGCAACTCTTCCCAAGGTGGCTTAACCCCTGACATGGCCTCAATGATTGCTTCATCTGAAGGAAAAACACTATCAAGGTAGTCATGCACATGAGAAGACTGAACTACCCATGCAGGTAGCACATATGGGTCCTCTTCCTCTGTCCGCGAAGAGAAAGGACTAGGCTCTGAAACACATCCAAGATTAGATTGATAAGCTACCATAGTTGTAGGTAATGGCACATCTGTCATGATGGGCTCACTTGAAGTATTTGATGTGGGAAAAATTCAAGGATCTTCCATATGACTCGTGTGAAAAGACACCGATCTCACAGATGTCAAAGCCTCATCGAAAATAGACCCTATCATAAGGATAGGTGCAGGACAACTAAAGCTTCCCGTAAGGGATGGATACATGCCCACACCCACACTCCTAATTGCCAGCTGAGAGTGCTGAACAATCAGGATCAAAGTTTCTGAATATGCGATAATCAACGGATTATTGAATGATGTTTGATCAATCATAACTATATTCCCATTAAATGGAAATAATACAACGTGAAATAGTGAAGAATCTATGCCTTGCATACTATACATCCAATTCCTACCCAATAAGATATTATAGCCAAGGGACACATCAACCACCTCAACCTCTATCGCAACGGTCTTTTCTCCCAAACGTACCTTAAGGGAAGGAAGGATCTCGTGCGGCCTAAACGATCTCCCATCAAATGCGGTCAACATGGTACTGGATTTAGACAACTCAGGGGAACCTAAACCCTTCCAACACGATAAAGACATCACAGAAGCAATAGCACCTTCGTTAATCACAGTGCACTTGATGATCATGTTAAGACATTCTACATCAATCAAAAGAGACACATAGAAAGGCAAGCGAGGTTGAAGTCCTGCGGTTTCCAATTTAATCATAGAGGAAGAATTATCATTATTCACACCAAGGGAAGAAAGAAAATCTTTCCTTTGCGAAGGACAACTCTAAATTACTTCTAGTGCAGACATCGTACAAGGAGTGTGGCCCAAATCCTCGACAACAGAATAGTTCTGGGCGGCTTGGGCATTAGGATTATGCTCTGAATTCTTAAGGAATCCCTTAGGAATGCAAGGTGCAATTTCAGGCTTATCCATAGGTTTTTTAGTACGCAAAGGATTCCTTGGTGGGTCAGGTTCCTTTCCTGGGTCGGGTTGTGATGAACCATAGTCCTTTGCATGGGTCACAACCTTCATAGCATGCACCATGTTATTGCAACCATGATCACTACCCTCCGGTGGATCTTGATCACCACTAGACTGATCATGGGTCCTTGAGTTCATGTTTTGATTGTGAGCTAAAGGGTTGGTTAGCACAATTTGGCCCTGCGCTAAGAATATCAAGGCTTCATCGATACGAGGTCACAAGTAAGTGAGGTGATCCTCCTTACATAACTTGCAAGGAAATTTAACCTTACGTTTAGATTGCTTGTACCCCCTAGCATTTCAAGCATTCTTTTCATTATTATTAGCATTTTCATTCCTATTCCCACCCTTATGATTGTTCTTACCCTTCTTTTTATTCCTTCTGGGTTGCTAGTTACCCTTCTAGTCTGACGATTGCATCGAAAGCACACTCACCGTTTGGGTGGGTTGAGACGAAGCCATGGCTTGTCCTGAAGTGAATTGGTTGATTGACAATTGACTGACCTGTTTAACAACCGAATCCGCAAGTTTAGCACTCACACAACCAACAATGCCATCGGCATGTGGTCCAGGTTTAACTTTGGGGTCAAAACTAGAACGCGAAGCATTTGGAATGATCTCATACATTAGAGGAAATTTAAACTCAAAATGGGCCTTTTAACTTTTATTCAAATTCCATGTCATCATGTGTTAGCTAATGAAATTGCTTTTAATTTGAAATATCGTATAGGTCTTAAACACTTTTTTAATATAAATTTGGGGATAGGTATCATAAAAAAATCTACTTTTTTTCGTTTGTATTTTCAACATATCACCCCATGTTTTTACTCAAATTTCGATCGGGAGAGGTTGTTGGACGTGGAATTGACCGACCCCGCTACCCCAAAAACAAGAAATAAGTTAAAAAATGGAATGATGATGTCATCATTCCATTTTTTCAGGTATTTCTTGTTTTTGGGGTAGCAGGGTCCATCAAAATTATGCCAAGTGGGTACTCTTTGGATGCGGAATTTAATTCCACATCCAACGAGATCTCCCGTTCGAAATTTGAGTAAAAACACGGGGAGATATGTCGAAAATACAAACAAAAAAAGTAGTTTTTTTCTTTTCTTCCTCCAAAATTAATAAATATTATTTTATTATTTTAACTATTATTTTATTGATTCATTTTAGGAGGCCCATTTTGAGTTGAAATTACCTCTAATGTAACAAACAGGATTGAGCATAAATCAAATCCAGTTCATGCGCCCTAAAAATGACTTGTTCCTTATTTTGCACTCTGGATGTAGAAACATCCTTCGCTATATAAGGAAATAATGACTTAAGGAACCATTCGAGGAGGAATTCCAGTGGTATAAAGGCATTAATCAACCTCTTCCGTCTACGCCACTCTTAGATATGGTCTGAGATATGTGTGGCTTTATCCTGTCGAAATGTCAACAAGAGTTCTGTACCAACGTCATAACGCACTGGTAGATGGAAGTGGTTAAGAAAATTCATCGCTAGGTCATCTAACAAAGCGAATGCTCCCTTAGGTAACTATATATACCATTTCGCAGCAGGCCCCATAAGGGTGCGTTGAAACAGCCTTAAACGGATCAAATCTTCATGTAAGGAATTTGAAGAGCACCATAGGTGAAATGTTGTAACATGTTCGCTCAGATCCTCTCCAGGTTTTCCCTTGAATTTGGGTATGTCCGAGGGAATATTAGTAGGGACAGCCGACCAAGCCAGGTCATGAGATATAGGATCATTTTTCAATCTCGACAAGTCAAGAAGATTTAGCGTTGTGAGGAAAGGGAACCTAGGATGATTAGGTCGATGCATCGCTCCCTCATAGTTTTGATTCACATAGGCCTGATTACTATAACCACCATGGCCTTGACCATAGTTCCCTCCTCCCTTTTGAGCCATGTAGGGTGGCATGGAAGCACCATAATGTGGTGTACCTTGACTATGCAGGGCTACAAATCCATAACTAGGAGAGTAAGCGGGTTGTTGATACCCGTATCCATAAGGTGAATAACCCTATCCATACTACGTCCCATAATAAGGTCCATAAGTCATCCCATGAGATGTCCCATGAGACACTCCATAAGTAGGAATATATGCTCCAGAAGTAGGAATATACACTCTGGAAGTAGGAATATATCCTTCGGAAATATTAACATGACCTCTAGAAGTATGAACATGAACTCTCGAAACAACGGGTAGTACTTGAACCTAAGACACAACTGGTCAAGTAATAGCAGTACGAACATGACTTGTAGCAACATTCTGTCCTGAAGGACCACGTGAATGAGGTGGAGGAACAACATTTGAAGAACAAGGAACTGAGGATGAATGGATCTGTGAAACTATGTATGTGGTGTTCCCTATAGTCACTCGTCTTGGATCTGGTATCCTAATAGGATCACTAGCCCTAGGCCTAGCAGGAATATGTGATGTAGCTTCCACCGCTGGGATGGAAGGTGCAATGTGACTTGTGCTCCCAAACCTCTCCGCATGGTAAGGAATAGGAGTGCCCCGAGGCATAGTGTTAGGCTCAAACTCTGACTCGACATGAAATGCCAAATCATGTGTGGACATATAAGACATACCATAACTAGTGCTCGCGAGCTCATAATAAGTCTCATCTTCCGGCATGCCATACCGATGATGCATCAATGGGGGATCAACACTAGAGTAACTAGGTCTATCATGAAAAGCACCTATCTTAGAAATTACTGGACCTAACTCATTCAGATCAGGTGAAGGATCATAGTTAGGAGTAAACTCCCCATCTTCCAATTGAATGGGAGAGGGTGGCTCAGGAATACCTTCGTCATGGTATCCGATCGTGTCTGAATCAATGTGCGAAGTAATCTGTCTAAATTGTTTATTTCTCTCTCCCAAAGGAGGAGGAGATGTAGAAGGTGGAAGTCCTGCTAACCGATGAGAATGATGAGGAGCTGCACCCAAATCCACAATGACTCAAAAAATGTAAAAGACTCTCTAATTATGCAAACCCTAGGCAAGCTAATGTGCACAGAGCATACACCAATAAAATCTAAATCAAAATAAAAGAAATCAAGGGTAGGATAAATGAGATCCCAAATGAATCAATATGTCTCTCCTAGGAGAGGTTTGAGACTCCCATACACAACAAGCGGAGGTACGTAACCAATTATTATGGCCCTTAGCTTCAACGCGTAAAGCGACTGTGCTATCCGACCCCAACCTGATCGGGACACCCACAAAATAACCCCTGCAAAGTACCCCCTCGATATCCTAGGTAAGGAAACTAAGGTCACCTCAATATAATCAATGCTCAGGTGGACAGTCGCAGGTGGGATTGACCATATGGGTAGGGTAGCAAAGCCCAAAAATTCCGAAAGAGCCCCTAGATATGAATACAATCCTGGAAATATCTCTGGTGCTACTCAGTTATGACTAGGGGTCATCCTAATCAATAACTGCTCACACTAACTCATGCTTAACTCCCTTTTGAGAGGAGGATCCTGAGAAACACCAATTATACCAAGGAATTTCACACTCTCACCTGGACAGACACATACATGTTGTTGTTTAGTGGTCTTGGAGAATTTAATCACAATGAACTATTCTAAGACCCTAAAACCTAATCTTGTTGGTGAACCCTATCAAATAAAATAGTGTAGTTCATTTTAATTAAGTGTTGATTTTAATTGGATTTATTACTCAAAAAAAGAGGTAGATGACTGTGCAACCAATGGTGTTATGACACAACATGAAGCAAAATGCACACCTAACAATCAATGCAAATGCATTGTGTCCATGAAAAATAGGGTATGCTACTACGTGAAATACAAAAATTTTCTTCAAATGATAAGTGAAATCGTTCCTATATGAAATCATGACTAATACTTCAAAGAAAATCTAGTTCAAGTACTATGCAAAATGCAAAAATGCAATACATAATGATGCAAACAAGCAAATATTTTTGGATTTTTTGAAAATAAAAATGAAATACTAAAGCAAAATAATGATTCTACTACCCCCATACTCGATAAGAACAATCAAACAGCACTCACACAAAGTACTAAGGTAAAATAAATCTAATGCACTAATCCCAAAACAAAAAATTGAAAATGCAATGACAAGAACATTCTTCAAAAAAAAAATATTACCCTAAAAAAATGTCTCTGGTCAGAAACAGAGGTGTATACAGACTCTAGTAGTATCAAAGGAGACTCAGCAATCATCAAAATTCACCCAGCAACAATTAATCTTCCTCTAGAAGGAAAAACTAATGGTATACGTGACTGTTCACAGTAAACCCACGTGTATACAGGGATATAGCAGTCAAAACCGTGTATATACGCGACTGTGAGTTCAAAACTCGTGTATAGGAAGAAAAGTGCATAAAAATAAAGGCAAACAGACAAGCTAAGACAAACTTCACACCAATCAGACACTACCAAGCTAACATGCCCCTAGACCCGACAAAGAAACAGAGAAAAAATACCAATTCAAATTCATTGAATGCCGATAGAAAACCCCCAAAGGACAACTACTAGGAACTCCCCAGCGGAGTCGCTAATTCTATTATGGAGAGAAATTCCTATGGCTTGGGGTACTACAATAGACAACTTGACTCCAGAAATCAATCTTTTCCAATATGCAAGAGAAATCAAATATCTAACACTAAAGGATCAAAACTCGTACCTTATTCCAGACGGTTGAAGCAGATCCCCATTGAGCTTTCCAACTTCAGCTTGAATTGATGAATCACTTCCTCAACAATAAGTAAACAAGATAAGAATACTATATATATTGGTGTTATATCTACTCTAGCATATATAATCAACAACGTATAAGCATTTGAAATCATCCATGGATAAAATATTCATTCAAACATACATTATTGGATAGGAAAAGATATTTCTATTAATATAAAATTAGATATTACAATGAATAGAACCTCTGTCGGCACATCTACAAATCAAAGAAACTGAATCCCCCACTTGGGCCTCCACCACCTCAATCCTCCATCTCTCGATAGCAAGCTCACAAGCAAAAGGAAAGCTTTGGAAGAACACTAACGTGCTTCAAGGGACAAAGGGATGCAAACTCAAGCACAAGTTTTGGCAACAATGGACTATAGTTTCCTTGCTCTCAATTCTCTTATGCCTTCAATGTAACCAATGGGTTCCTTATATAGATTTTCAATGGGGTAATGAAAGGTCGAATCTAAGAGATCTCAAGGCATATGGAAGGCCAGGAGACAAGTGAGTCAGATCCCTGTCAAGGAAAACTCCAAAAGGATTTGGATTTTGTACACATCCCGATGTACGTGGTTTTAGAGGTCAAACCCGTGTATATACATGATAAAGGGTTTAAAAGTCACGTATATCAATTTTCATATGTTTTTAGGGATGGTTGAGGAAACATCAAAGGACAAAAAGTGGTCCAAGGGGTCTAATGTGTCTGCAGAGGGACAAGGGAAGGCCATACAATTGTGATTCACCTAGTGTGGTAAAATATGCTATAATAGACATGCGTGTGTTATAGCACATTTCACCACACTAGGTGAATCACACATTGTATGGCCTTCCCCTATCCCGCTGCAGACTCATTATCCCCTATGGACCACTTTTTGTCTTTTGATGTATCCTTAACCATCCCTAAAAACATAAGCAAAATTATATATGTGGCCTTTTCCCTGATAATCGTGTACATACGCGGATATTCCCTCTATAGTCGCGTACATCGGGATGTGTACATAATCCAAATACTTTGGAGCATTCCTTGACTTGGATCCGACTCATATGACTCCTGGCCTTCCATATTCCTTGAGATCGCACGGATTCAACCTTTCAGTATTCCTTTGAAAATTTATATAAGGAACCCCTTGAGACATTGAAGATATATAGAGATAAGAGAGAATTGAGAGTAATGAAACTATAGTCCATTGTTGCCAGAAA
>LPNX011044754.1:268891-322999 GCA_001517045.1 Pseudotsuga menziesii | reverse complement strand
TTAGATGTTTTTATTTCTATTGCATATTGGGAAAGATTGATTTCTGGAGTCTAGCTGTCTGTTGTGGTACCCTAAGCCATAGGAATTTCTCTCCATAACAGAATTGGTGACTCCGCTGGGGAGTTCCTAGTAGTTGTCCTTTGGGGGTTTCTATCGGCACAATGGGCTTGATATTATTGACTTGCTCTTGGTTTCTCTCTGTTTTTGTGTCACATGTTATAATATGTGTGTCCATTGACACTCCCCTTTATTGGTTTGGCCTTAACCTACTTTTTACCACTGCCTTCTCTATATACGTGGTTTTTTGGACAAAAGTCACGTACATACACGGATTTTTGGCCAAAAGTCACGTACATACGTAGCTGTTCTTTATACAGTCACGTACATCCTCCCTTTTGGTGAGTCTGATGTTGTGGGAAGTTGCTGGGTGGGTTGTGAGTGTGGTTGGGTCTTCCTTGGGTCTGAAGTTGTCTGTTGGATGCTTCTTTTGTGACCAGAGACTGTTCATTCCTATCTCAGGTATAACGTCTACACTGGCATATATGTTAGGTTCACCACCATTTGCATTTTGCATGACCTTATGACCATGTCACTATATCCTTAGGTACGAACCCACTCTATTATGTCACATAACCTTCTTGCTGCTATAGAAGTGGCATGATATGAGTGGTAGAGCCTCACCTTACATGGGTACCATAGTTAGCGCTTTATTTCCATTTGGTTCCCATGCCGATGTTTCCCCCTTTAGGGTGTGGGAGTCCGTTGTATAGTATTTCCATGACATTTAGCAAAAGCCTCATACTCCTCTTGATCTTATGCTGGCCATGATCACCCGGAATCCCTTGTATCAAGTTGTGGATGCATTATCGTGAGCTTTTCCTGTCTTATTGAGCTTTATGTCGGCTCCCCTGACATTGCGTTTCAGTCATATAGCCTGAGCTTGTCTCATGTCTAGCCATGCAGATCCTTTCTTTATATCCTTCGTAGCTTGATTCCCCTTTTATCGGGAGGGGATTTTCCCCCGAGTGTTGATATCCTATGCATGTATCCTTGCATTGAGCATAAGTATGTTCCACTGCTTGGAACTAGTTTGTTTTCCCTCATGACACTCGTCTCCTCCTAGTTTGTAACTATAAAGCTAGTTTATTCTTTTTTCAAGCTTTTCAAATAACTGAAAAAGACCAAAAAAATCAAAAAACCAAAAAGTCGAACAAAACAAATATTATCTTTGGCAGCTGTCGAGTCGTGTCGCCTTCAAACAAAGCACTGTATATCACATCCATTGGTTGGGTTATAGTTTGACTTTAGGAGCTGTACTCATTTATCTGAGTTTTATCTCCACCGACTGGTTAATCTTCCATTCCCTATGGAGCCTCTATTGATGCCTCCTGCGTCATAGAGATGTCCCAATTTTCATACCGAGTCTATGTTGCCTTCATTCAGTCACCATACGCCGTTATTCTCTTGTTCAAAGGAAGTTGAATCCTGAGTCGGCCATTCCCGGTACAGTTACTGGTTCGTGCACCTTA
Organism: Pseudotsuga menziesii; assembly: GCA_001517045.1. NCBI lineage: Eukaryota > Viridiplantae > Streptophyta > Pinopsida > Pinales > Pinaceae > Pseudotsuga > Pseudotsuga menziesii. Next base: position 321,470 of record LPNX011044754.1, on the reverse strand, counting down.
AGATCGAGTTCTTCCATATTATACAGCCTTGCTGAGTACCTCTTGTTGGATGATGGGGGATGCCCTAATGCCCTCCTTCCAGCATATTTCATCCCATCGACTTCATATCATTTATTCTGGGATTAGAGTCTAGAGTCATGTTGAGTGCCTTGAGACTTGCAGTCATTAGTAGCAGGTTCTCTCACCATCAACAGTTTTGGGAATACATCAATGTCCCCTGATCGATGGATTCTCTCAAGTGTTCGACCTCAACACGTTTATTCACACTTGTTAGTTTGAACTCTAGTACCTTGATTCCAATTTTCATTATTGGTGGGTGATCTCGCGTCTGTTAACGGTATACATCAATGACCGGTAATCAGACTATGGACTACTATGTTCGACCTCGACACCTTTATTCACATAGTAGGACATGTACTCGTAGCGGTTTGTGTAGAAGACCTTCCAGATTGGTGGCATCCACTATATGCTACCTCCTTGATCGTGCCAGTGTTCATGATATTTCAGCTCTCGTGACTTGTTCCAGTATATGTCAGACATTTCCAGCCACTATGGAGATCTTGATCTATTATATATCTTCAGCCTTTGTGGAGATCATGGTCCTTTGTATATCTTCATCATGGAGATTATGATCTATGTATATTGTACGTGGTGATGACCACATATGTGTTATCATGTTTCATTCCTATTCATGGCCATTGTACTCTTATGTATCCGGGACTGCTATATGTATTTGCAGTTATATGCAGAGTTGTATTATGGTATTATGCTAATTGGGTGGCTGGTCTTCCATTTGGGTACCTTCATCACTTCACTTCTGGGATGGACTTATAATGTATTTCGGCCATCGTATAACCCCTCTGATATCATACATTAGGGGGCATCTGTTATAGAGGATTTCACCACACTAGGTGAATCACACATTGTATGGCCTTCCCCTGTCCTGTTGCAGACTCATTAGCCCCTATGGACCACTTTTTGTCTTTTGATGTATCCTTGACCATCCCTAAAAACATAAGAAAAATTATATACGCGGCCTTTTCCTCGATAATCGCGGATATTCCCTCTATAGTCGCGTACATCGGGATGTGTACATAATCCAAATACTTTTGGAGCGTTCCTTGACTTGGATCCGACTCATATGAATCCTGGCCTTGCATATGCCTTGAGATCGCACGGATTCGACCTTTCAGTATTCCTTTGAAAATTTATACACGGAACCCCTTGAGACATTGAAGATATATAGAGATGAGAGAGAATTGAGAGTAACGAAACTATAGTCCATTGTTGCCAGAACTTATGCTTGAGTCTGCATCCCTTTGTCCCTTGGAGCACTGTTGTGTTCTTCCCAAGCTTGCCTTTTGCTAATAAGCTTGCTATCGAAGTGATGGAGGATTGAGGTGGTGGAGGCCCAAGTGGGGGATTCAGTTTCTCCGGTTCGCAGACGTGCCGTCAGAGTTTGTCACTTGTAATCTTTGATTTATATTAATAGAAATATCTTTTCCTGTCTAGCAATGTGTATTTGAATGAATATTGTATCCATTGGAATATGTCAAATGCTTATACATTATTGATTATATATGCTAGAATAGATCTAACACCATGAAATATAGTATGCTTGTATTTTTTACTTGTTGTTGAGGACGTGCTATAACAATTCAAGCTGAATATTGAAAAGCTCAACGGGGATCTACTTCAACCGTCCGGAATAAGGTATGAGGTTCGATCCTTTAGTGTTAGATGTTTTTATTTCTATTGCATATTGGGAAAGATTGATTTCTGGAGTCTAGCTGTCTATTGTCGTACCCCAAGCCATGGAAATTTCTCTCTGTAACAGCGTGGTTCTCCATTATCCGTGTCGAATGTGATCAACTTGGAGTCAGAGGGGTCTATAGCCCCAAGGGTGGCTAATAATTCTTTCCACTACGTTGGGAATATTTTGAGTACCTCCAGAGTAGACATGACCATTTGTGTTTGATCCAGATCATCCACAATGCTATAGCTGATAGCAGCTCTAGATATGGCATTGTTGGCCACTCGGTGTATGGGGGGGCAGGGGAAAGGGGGTAACTGAAGAGGTGCATTGACCGATTTGGATGTAGATTTCACTGATGTGTTAGTGGATTCAATGGTGGTACCGTACTGATTCCATCTAGTTTGTAAGTTGACTTCTTCAGTCGTCATGGCTAACAGGCGGTGAACACCTATTTCGGCCATGGGAGGTGCCCCCAGAGCATTGGGATTGGGTTGGGGAGGGGGTGCCGTTTCCACGAACCCTTGGATAGCTAGTGGGTTTTGAAGCACCATAGGAGGAGGTCCTTGTGGTGCCGGTTGGGTTGGGTTTTATTTGCAGCATTGGCGGCTTATTGAAACTCATTCTAAATGGCCTACTTGGCACGACCCATGAGGGGACACTCGAATGTGTAGTGCCCATAGACCTCACAGAGTGTGTACGGTTAGTTTGTGTGCAATGGGGCATTGCGTCTAGGAGCATTTGGTCATGGGGGGTTTTGAGAGGGTCGGTTCACTGCGGCATTGTTGGGAGGGTTTGGTTGTTGACTGCCTTCCTGTGGTTGGTTATTGTCTTGGTTCTGGGGCTGATTATTTCTAGCTTTCCCTTGTTGATTGTTAGGGGCAGGCTGGTTGGGACGGTTTTGTTGTGAAAACACTTGTCCCAACGGAGCAGTTTGAACAGGGGCAGGGGCTTGAACTGCTTGTACTGGTGGTGCATAATAAATTTGGGTGGACTGTGGTGCCACAAACGTGGTCTTTTGCCTCACGTACTGTTGTGTTGGTGATGCCATGGCTTGAACCTGCTATGGTGGCGCAGGTTGTGTGTAGGAATTTATTGCTCTATATTGGGACATCATTCTAGCATAATCCAGAGTTTGGTTTTGGTAAGAAACACTAGCGGTGTTGCTTGGTTGTGGTGTAATGGCAGGTAGTGTCGAACGGTGTTGTGTCTATTGGGAGACTGAGCCTATGATGTCGTCTCTAGCATGAGATGCCCTTGGTGCATCCTGGTAGGAGTTGTTTGGACAAGGGGTGTCTAGAATGATGGTGTACATATATCTAGATTAGGTGTAGATAAGGTCAAACTGTTGGGCTTTCGGTATGGCCTCCTCTTTGGATTGGGGACATTCGAATGCGATGTCCTTTGCTATGGGCGAGATCATGGTCTTGAGGAACCAATCCAAGAATATCCTGTCATCAAGTTGGATTTTACATAAGCTGCAACATCACCGCCACTCATGGATGTGGTCGGTTATATGTGTCGTAGTGCTTTGGCGACAGGATAATAGGATCTCCACCCCTTCATCATATCTAACGAGGAGTTGGAAATACTGTAGGAACATGAAAGCTAAGGAGTTGAAATATGGATATTTGTCTGTGGTATCTCAATGTACCATTTGGTTGCGGCACATGTGAGGGTGCATTGGAATAGCCTCAACATGATGGAATTGTCTACGATGATGTTGGACGAGCACCATATATGGAATGTCATAATATGGTTCTGGGGACATTCCCCTGCCTTTCTTTCAAACTTGGGGATATCTAATGGAAACTTACTTGGCATTGGAGGCCAAAAATATTGATGGCGAATGGGATCGTTTATCAATCAAGCCAAATCAAGCAAGTTAAGATGAGCCATGAAAGGTATATTTGACCCCAGGTTGATATGAGATGTGGAAGGGATGGTGGTGGGGCTTGTAGGTGCATATGTACTTGCATAACTGGGGGTATTGTTGTCCCATTGTATATGGGAAAATGCCCCCATCTGTGGTGGGAGGGACAGTGTGGGTGGAGGGGACATTGCCCCCATGTATGACAGTAGGGGCAATGTAAGTAGATGGTCCACTACCCTCCTGTGTGGTGGGAGGGGTAGTGTGTGTGGAAGGGCCATTGCCCCCGTGTGTTGCAAGTGGGCCAACTTGGGTGGTCACTATGGGTGGTGGAAGCTAATTGATGACATTTTGCATGATTGTGCTTAGGCCACTTGCATGGTTTTTGGTGACAGGTTGTTGTGTGGACATGGGTCCACTTGCTATGGTTATACTGGAAAATGGATCCGAATTTGCACCAGCCATGGGGCTTGATGGTGCAGTATGAAGGTCTGGTTCAGACTGGTATGGGTCTAAATATGAATCAGAGGTTGTGTGGCCTTCTGATGGTGTGGGAGATTGATGAGAACGGTTTCGACGGTGTCGGTTTAATGTCCTGAATAGTGGTGTTTCACCTCTCAGGCATGAGGAAGAACATGGGGGATCAATTATGTTAGATGTTTATCAGACTGATGGGAATGATATTTTGACCCTGGTTTCAATGGCTTCTGATTAGCTATAGGTGGTCACTTGGCCACCAAGACATCTAGAAGACAACGCTTGGATTTTTCCTCACAGGCGTTTCTACTCAATCGGTGGGGGTCGTTTCCCATTTCGCTTGGCAATTCCTCTCAGCAGCCAGCTACTTTGGGGTTCCCGTGGTACTCCTCACAATGAGTTTCTAGGATGAGCCCAAGTACTTCCCACAATTGAAGTAGTCAGGGACTTATGTCCTCAAAGAATGCATATTTGTTTGAACATTGTGTAAATTGATAAATTTTAAGGCTCTCTTAGTGTCATGAACTGAGTTGGGTTGATTACTTTGTATGGTGTATTTGTTTTTCTGTATTTCTAGTATTAGGTGGCTACAAATGGTTTATGAATTCATCATATTGTGGTAGAGTTCATATCATTATTGTGCAAGCAGTGAATAATCAGAAATTTGTAAACAGATACATTTTTAACCCTGAATGTGACATCCCAACTAGGTGACTACCTTACACCTATATTCCTCTTAAACCAAGAGAAGGTGTTGGGATCTCAAAACAGTGGGACTAGGCCCACCTGTAGATCCACAAGCCACCTCCTGGATGCAATGTTGGTAAGCAATTTGAAGACATTTTTTGGACTGAGCTTTCAACCATGTTGAAATTCAAACACCAGTACTCATCTTCCTACTACCCCCAGGGTAATGGTGAAGTTGAAGTAGTCAACAAAATTGTCAAAACAATGCTCCAAAGGATGGTAGGAAACCATAAAACCAATTGGAACGACATTTTGTCTTCTACCCTATGGGATTATCGCACATCCACAAAAAATGCAACCGGTTTCACCCCTTTCTGTCTAGTACACGGCGTTGAATCAGTGCTTCCTATAGAGTTCCAAATCCCATCTCTCTGCCTCACAGTAGAGCTCCTCCCCAATACTTTGCCTTTGGAAGAATGACTCCTCCAACTTGATAAAACCATAGAAGACCGTTGGGCTTCCCTCCAAGACATTGAAGCAGCGAAAACATGGTTAAAATCATATTTCAACTCCCATGTCCACCCTCACACCTTTAGTGAAGCTGATATGGTTTTTTTTTATGACCAACCAAATGATACGTTGGGTAAAGGCAAGTTCGATTCAATGTGGTACTACCTATATGTCGTCCACCATTGCCTCAAAAAAGGGGCATACATTCTTGTTGACTCTGATGGACAACTCTTGGAGAACACCCGTAATGGGCTCTACCTCAAGATATGTTATGCTTAACATCACCAATGAGTCGCTTCATTTTCCTTTCTTGTTTTGCAATTTTTTTCCATAAATTTGGGATGTCATTCAAACACTGGTTTCATAATTTCGTCCTCTATATTTTAATGAGACCATAGTCTCATGTTTAAGCAGTAATTTTTGGGGAACTTCCTGAGAGTTACCTCAGTTTATGTACCACATTGTGATATAAGTGTCTCCATACCTATACTTGCATCACACCACCACCACAACGTATGCAGGATTTTGGATAACCTCCCAGAATCCACCTTGGTTTATGTTCCCTTCTCATATAACTGTCTAATCCATCCACCGCAATCTACGCGGGTCCCTGGACCATTTCCTGGAGGGTGGATCATTTCTTTCGCATGAATTTGGCATATAAGTTCCTTCATACTTGTGCTCACATCATATGTAGTCCATTACATCCACCATAACTCACACAAAACTCTCCCGACCTTTGTCTTAGAGCCACCTCAGTCTGTGTGCCTTTGTTGTGATCCATCCCGTGCATGTATTGGTATGTCCAAGAGCCATCTACTCCATCCATACTCCACGGTTGACCTTTAGACCACTGTCCATAGTCCCAAGAGGGGGTCACCTTCATTTTCCCCTCAATCGATTGACCATATCAGAGTTTTTGTTAAGCTCTTTTCTGACTCCTAAAAGAATGAAAAGATTTCCGAGTGCATTTTCTTCCTCTCCTGCTCGTTAAAGTACCAAAAAGGGTGTCTGCATTGCTTCGTTTATCTCCTTTTGCTAACCATGTAGAATACCAAATGAAAAGGACCACCTTTTCACATTCGAGCCAAGACTGTTCCCCTCTGCATCCTTTTATCCTTTCTTCGGCAGAGGGGCCAAACTTTACGAAAAATCTCACCATAGGTTTTTGTTAAGCTCTTTTCCAGCCTTCTCATCAAGAAAATATCGTCGAGAAAACTTGGTCTCATTCATGCTCATAAAATTTTCTGAATGATCATCTAGTCAGTACAGGTTTAACCTTTTCCAGCCTTATTGGACTACCAATGGTAAAGAAGTCTCTCATCCCCTAAAGGATGGGTGAGCTCTCCTATGCACACTTTTAACCTTTTTCGGGCACAAGAGACTATCAAAAAAAAAATCCCCCATTGGAGTCTTCTTCATGCTTTCAGACTCTCTAAAATTGAAAGACCATCAAAGATTTACTTTCTTGGGCTCGCCAAAAAATCCACGAGATCATACCATAACGATGTCTTTAGACACCACCCCACATATAAAAATTCGGCAGCATTCCGACTTTGGGTCGCCTTTGTTCAAAGTATTATGTGATGTGTCTTCCTTGGATTCCATCAATACCAAAAGTTTCTACCCCCACCAAGTATTTCCCATTTGCAGTTACATCCCTGGTATTACAGCTATGATCCCTTTCCCATGAGTCAATTTCATTTGTTGCCCAGTCTGCCCTATTTTCATACTCTGAACAAAAGAATTTTGAGTCCACTACACTCCCCCTATGCATGTTCCATCCCCCGCCATTTATTGGGTCAGTCCTCAGATTGTCTCACATATTTCAGTTATCTCCCTCACGCTTCTAGCCAAGGAAACACCATTTGCATTGGTCAGTTGCAGGTCTCCCTCTGTCGACAACAACACATACATTCTAGAGGACAGACCTAGAGGTCCTTGTATCCTGGTTTCATTAACCTCATTGATGAGTTCCTAGGACCACTTGAAAGGAGTCCTCAGTGCCTCTCGGGATGGTTGTTTCTTACATGCTCGACTCTAGCTACATCATTGCACCGTTGAGATTCGTATAAGGTATTGGTTTGTGCAATATTTGGTTGAAGACCCCAGATGTCACTTGAATCTAGCACATTAACGAGTCTATTGAGGGACCCAAATAGGTTCATGTCCCTTGTGATTTTTGGGTTGCGCTGGAGATAGTGTTCAGAAGCCCCAGAATAGTGCTTCGGTATAGATTCATTATTGATGCAGCACATTGTACCACAGAGACTCTGATTCTTTGTCAGTAAGTCCCTATAGCTATGTACCATTCCAGATCCAGTAGACCATCAGTCATAAAGATATAGAATTCCATGAGAATTCCATGGGTCCAAAGTAGCAAGTTCTTCATATCAGTATTCTATTCATCCTCTTATTGAGGAAACCACTATGTAACAACAGTTGTACATGATCGGCTCTTACATTTTAGAGCTTAAATCACATTATTATTTTGACATCATTACGAGCATGGGGATGCCCACCTCATCCATATACATGTCACACATTATTTTTATCTCACCCATTTATGGGAACCATATTAATACGAAAACCAAAAGCCACCATGCCCCAGCCCAGGAAGCACCACCTCTCCCCAGAAAATCCTATGATGTCTGTCAGACATAGAATGAGATCCTTCCCTCACACATCAAGGGCTAATCTGTTAACCCAAAAAATTACTTGATTAGCTCTACATGACCTACACTGCAAAGACATCCATCTCATTTCCCTCATTTGACCCGCACCCCCTTACAAAGGCTAAAAAACACAAAAAAAGGCTTAAGAACCCCTAAAAAGAGCCAAAATAACTCTCATAGGGGCTAACACCTCCAAAAAGGGGATAAAACCCCTCAAAGGAGCTTAAAACCCCTAAAGGAGATAAGAAATGGGAAGAAGGGGCTTAAAACCCCAAAAAGGAGCTAAATCCTTGACCAAGGGCTTAAAACCCTAAAACCGAAGAAAAAAGCCGCAAATACAAGGATGGGGGTCACTCTCAAAACATTCATTCCCTTCTTACTGTTACTCTTCCCATATGAGTTCCTTAAGGAACCAACTCTCTCAAGCCATTCATCCCTCTCTCTCATTTGCTCCATTAGCCACATCCCAGGTGTGTCGATCTTAGCTCCACACCATTCAAACCAGTAGGGAGAGGTTGCTTCTTGAGCTAGGGCATGGTGGCTCATATTCCATTAAAGAGCTTAGGTATAATGATATGCATGCTTTGTTTGTTTTTATTTGCATCTTATATGTATGTGTATTTTATTTCTAATAGTAGATTGCATGTTCTCCATTGATTACTTGTTGCAGGTTTATTGCTCTAACAGTTTATTGCAAGGTTTCCATGGCTAAAAGATAACCCTTTCTTGCAGGTTCCTCTTCCATCCACAGAGACTCTACCCTACTTTCCTATAGACAGAAGGTAGTTGTTTCTGCTTGTATCTAGGGAAAAATCCCTACTACACAGTGCCAGTATTTTTTCATATTGGATGTATTTCTACCTTGCCAACCCTCTTTCATGTTGGATGTATACCTACTTAGTGCTATCCATTTTTCATGTTGGATGCACATCTCCTTAGTGCTATCCCTTTTTTATGTTTCATGCATATGTATGCAGTGCCATCTCTTTTTCATGCTAGATGCATATTTTTGCAGTGCCAACCCTTTTTCATAATTGATGCATATTTCTGCAGTGCCAAAACTTTTTCATGTTGGATGCATATCTCTATAGTACCATCCCCTTTTCATGTTGGATGCATATCTCTGTAGTGCCAACCCTTTTTCATGTTTGAAGCATACCTTTATAGTGATAACATTTTTTATGTTGTATGTAAATCACACACGCATCTATAGTTTTAGTTTTTCATGTTGGATGAAAGTCTCATACAAATTTGCAATGCCATCCCTTTTTCATGATGGATGAAAGTCTCATACACATCTACATTGTGATCCCTTTTTCATGTTGGATGCACATATTTACAGTGCCATCCCTTTTTATTGTTGTATGTAAATATCATACATCTCTATAGTGATGACCCTTTTTCATGATGGATGCACATATTTACAGTGCCAAACCTTTTTCATGGTGTATGTAAATATCACTCATCTTTGTTGTGCCATCCCTTTTTCATGCTGGATGTAAAGGACACACATCTTTCACAGTGCCAACCCTTTTTCATGTTAGATGTGAATACCACTCATCTTCCTCAGTTCCAACCCTTTTTATGTTGGATGTGAATACCACTTGTCTTCCATAGAGCCAACCCTTTTTCATGTTGGATGTGAAGACCACTCATCAACATCATAGACTCATCACTCCCTCTTATGATGGACATTGATATGGACAACTCCAAGCTTGTCCTTGAAGAACTCAAACTTCAATCTCGATAGAGAATTGGTCAACACATCGACTATCTTCTCGTTTGTCACAATATACTGGAGCTTCACTACTCCTCTCTACTCCATATCCTTGATATAGTGGTACCTGATCTTGATGTGCTTTCGACTTGTAATGAAACACATGGTTCTGGGAAAACTTCACACAACTCTGGTTGTCTCAAAATACATAAGTCTCCTCTAACTTGAGATCAAACAATCATGCAAGTAGTTTTAGAAGCCACACCACCTCACAACTAGTTTAACAAGTTGTAATGTACTCTCATTCAGTTGTACTCAATTCCACACTCGTCTATTTCCTACTGAAATAGGAGATCATGCTAGACCCCAAATTGAAGTAGCATCCCAAATTTCTCTTCCTATCTATGATACTACCATCCCAATATGAATCAACATATCCTTGTAGTCTAATCTTCTAATTTTCGCATATCTGAGGCCATAATTAGTCGTATCCTTCAAGTACCTCGACACATGATTTGTTGCAATTAGGTGAGAACCCCTACGATCTACGATATACTGACTCAAGGTGTTCATCACAAATAATATATCATGCCTCATGTTCATCAAGTACATCAACAAACCAATAATTTGTCTGTATAATGTGGCATTAACTATCTTTGAAGTAGTATCACACAAAAAATTCAAATTCAGTGCCAATGGTGTCACATGCCCCAATTTTGTAAAAAATATATTATCATATTTGTTTTTATTTCAATACAATATGTTAAATTTGATGCTAAGTTGTAAATGATGACTCAGCAGAGTCAAGGGTGTGAATGTAATTCTAAATATTTTAATTATAAATAAATAAAAGTGGAGACAACAGCTTGGGAGAGTTGTTAAAAGAGTGTTTACTGGTCAAGTTGGTGGAGGAGACTGGGTGAAGAGAAAATAGACAAGTGGCAGCATCCTCAAACACTTCCAATGTTGCAGGTGGCAACCTCCCTACATTTGGGGTCATGATCCCCCAAGAAAGTGGGATCAACGCAGGTGGCTCAATTAATGACAATTAACCCAAAAAGACCTAGGAAATCTTAATAAAAATACCCATTAAAGAGAGCTGAGGCTGCTCATTTTCCAAGAAGAGAACCATTCAGGTGAATGTACTTCAGAGGATTTCATTGGGAAGGGAATTTTTTGAATGTGTTTGAGGGGTAAACTACAGAAAGTGATCTAGTATAGCTTTCCAGCTGAAGGATCGTACTGTTGAGTGTAGAGTTAGTACTGAGTCATTGCACTAGTATCTTGTTGCATGCTCCACCAGTTCTCATCCAAGGAGACCAGGAACATGCTCAGGGGTCCTGAGAAGTCATTGTTTGAGCGCTCTCTAGGATTTGGTAGGGAGGAACGACCTCCCAATGCTGTTATTGTCTAGCTTAAAAACAAGTTCTATAGTCTTTTATTTGTTGTGTTAAAAGTTTATATTTGAGAATGAATGAATAATGAATTATTTACATGTTTTGTAGTGAACTGTTAGAGCTTGCAATATTTTAGTTATTTGAATATTGAATCTGTAATTGGATGAAATAATCCTAACCTATGTTTTTCCCCATCTGGAATGAACCAGACCGTACTCTAGCATAGGAAGTATAATTTAAATAGAGGAAAGATATGATAGAAATCTGATTTGAATAAAGTTATTATGTATTTCAAAATGTTGGGATCTTTTCTTTCTGTAGATAGTTGCTTTCAGAAAAGAATATTAATCTGCCTAGTTAGGTTTATTGTTAAAAATGGACTATGTATTAAAAATGCTAGAAAAATAAATTGTCATGTTATTTTTACTAATAGCAATGTATTATATTCACGAGTTGTTCAAGTAGGTAAGTTATTTTTTTTATACAGTACTTTCTTCTGTAAACTACACTACTATCCTGAAACAGAGAAGATAGAAACAACTCAGATATAATGCCTATCTTTTTATGTTAAGCAAAGAATTAAGTATGGTTCTTTTAGTTTATTTCTTTACAGATAATAATAACCAACTTAACCCACAACTATTCGAAACCTAGATAGAGTTTAGTAACATATATATTTCTAAAGACAAATTAATCTAAAGATAAAGAGTATCTTAACAGAGAACTATATAGATCCAATAGTAATTTATTTATATAATTAAAATAACTAAGATACGACAGTAATTTATGTTTAAACTAATAAGTATTATAACAAGAAATGGTTACGTAAACATATTATGCATGTAAAGGAATAATGACAGGGTCGTAACCCTTATTTCATTTCTTCGTAAGTTAACCAAAATAATACTACTGAATGAACTAAACTAATACAAATTAGTCACAGTATTTATAAAATAAGTGTATGCACAAATACAAGCTTAAGTATTTATATTATATACAAATAATAATATTACATGCATAATATCATTTATAAATTAATAATTCTTTAAACAAAAGGAAGGAATCTTAAAGTAAGAACCAGAGTTTAATTCATTAAACCATAACCTGGAAATTCTTGAGTATTGAAATGGTTTAAAATTCTATTAACAGTAATTCTAATCTATTTATTAGCAAGACAGAAAATATCTTTTTACAAGTTAAATAGGTTTAAAACCCTAGCTTGTAATTCTGAGCTAAAATTACTCAGTTTTCTTTAAAATATACAAAACCATTACAGTAGTAACCCAAGATAAGCACTAAACTTAGTTCTTTTTATATAACCATTAAAAGAACAATTTAAATTCATTTACACAAAGATAAAATACAAAAACATAAAGGAGAACAAATTTAACTTACAGAGAGACTGTCTTAATTTATTTACATTATATCCATGAGCCCGAAGGCTGAATGTAAGTCAAACATTAACAAAGTACAAAAAAAACTCAGTTAAGAACCGAGTATTCACATCGTGCTTTGGAGTATGAACAATATAAACATAATATTACAAAATTGTAAGTTCAACCCTAATATGAGAGGAGAGCTTCACAAGTTACAGCTTAAAGACAAAGTCACTTTGCGACAAGCAAGGGTTTTAACCAAAACCAAAAACTATAAAAAATGAAGGATAGCAACCCATTGCTGGGTGCAACACAGCTGAGACCTTCTCCAACCGGAAGAGTTTGTACAAGCATGGGAAACCATATTCAAAACTGGAGCTTACTGTGAACGATTTGTGGAGCCATTTATACAGCACAACAGTCAACCTTGGAGACGAGCCAACCTGCATTATGAGAACCAAAGTTATTTAAAATCAGAAACCCTTATGCAAAATAGAACAATAAATAGTAATATATCTTAATTATTGTTTTTATTCACCTTAACTGAAAGTGAAAACGATGGAGCCTCAAACGAAGAGTAACACCATGACCAACGCTAAAAAGAGCCAAACCCTCATTCTCACCGAGGATGGAGATGACGAAACTCTGGTGTTTTTCACAACTATCAGCAGAGGTGTGGGTAAGCCTGAGCAAAGAATGCAAAGAAGTCAATAAGCATGGAGTTGGACTGTTACCAGCATACAAGCAGGAAAACTAAAACCCTACAACAAGGGAGCTTTGCAATCACACACAATAAGCTCAAGCTTTCACCAATTACAGACTACGATAGAAGGACAGAAAAAGACGACACAGGCAGACGGTAAATCCATGTGCAAGGAGGGCAATGAACTCTGACCAAAAGAAATAAATTGCAGTGAAGGCAAACAATAAAACCCAACTCAAGGGATTAATATATGACAAACACCAATGAGTGAGTCTTTGCAACTCACGGTCACCATGGGAGCTTGCAGAGCAGCCCATAGGGCCAACGCAAATGTCGAAAATCAAATAAGCCAAGGGTTAGGGTTGACAACTATATAAGCAACCAGTGCATGGCCAAGAAACTTCCATGTGGCCAATTCAATATAATCATGCAGTGGGTTGACTTTCCATAGTCACCTGTGTTTCATCACAATCATTTAATCACCCAATGATTTCATCAAATAGGCGCATATAATCTCTATAGTTTGCATGGGATTCACATATTATGATAAGTTTAACGTTAAACATTTAGCTCATCATTGGCGTGGTTTTGTAACGTTATTATAGCATTGAATTAATACACAACATAAACCTTAGCCTCGTAACCCAAAAGAAATACGTTATATAATTCATCAATAACCAATGTTATGAGATATCGATAGTAAAAATATAGTGAGGATTATGTTTCTTTTCACATGGTAAGTTATACTAATGAGTATCGTGGGGAGACGTTACAAAGATATATAAACATTTATCGTAGTAATAAGCATAGTCGCTATATAGGTATTAACCCTTTTTTAATTAGTTACAAACCATCAAGCTTATGGTAATATCATCATTGTGAAATAGGGTGTAATAACTAAGTTGTTACTTATAGTATTTTATGATAAATTATGAAGTCATTGACTTATAAACAGTTTAATGAATAGTGTAAGAATAACTATCTTTTAGTTACAGTTCCTTTCATGATGGTGTAAATGATTACACAGCTTTCAACTTGAGTAATTTGCATAGTGTCGTTTGGGTAGGACCATAAGTATTATTCAAATGTAACACTAATAAAACAATTTTATGTCGATAAACAAATAGTTATGCACATTTTTTAATATTATAAACTAGCCAAGTTTTGATAACAAACTATGTAATGGCAAAGTGAAATGTAAGAACATTACCCTATGAACTCTTTTACTTAATACAGATTCATGAGATCTTATCTTAGACGTTGTGGCAGTTTCTCATTACTTGGAGTATAGTTTTACATTCTTACCAAATTACTAAGGTTAACATGAGATGAAAAGATTGGCTCGATAAGAAAAAACACCAACCCTAGAAGTTGTTCTTAAATAGAACCTAATACAAGAAATGTAATATAGAATTGATAGGGTATGCATTTGCTGAAAATAAAGAATATCAAATAGATAAAATAAACTGCTCAGAACCAAACGAAGTAGTACTGTCGCTACATACTCTACAGGAAGAAATACAACCATATAAACTTCGTTTACTATAGCAACAGAAGAAAACAAACTGTGTTACCTTATGGAAGTAGGTTGGATTACAGCAGCTTATAATCTAAGCTTATTAATTACAAATAGAAATATTGCAGGATGCTTTATGATTTTAAAAAACGATACTCGGCCATTTATACCTATAAACCTGTAAGAACAAATAATCCATCCGTGTTAGCATAAATGCTAAGTAAGCCCCGGAATTCAAAGTCAGATTCCACCTACTGTCATAAATAAAACTCATCAGTAAACCAAATATAGAATTAATGCGCAAGTAAAACTTAATATTGTGTTAATAAGAAAATTGTCGAGTTAACATAATTGAGTTTATGCAAATTTAATCTATTAACTGTTTCTCTTTTTTCTAACCATTAACTGTTAATAAACTGTAGTCTCAGCATTTTATGTTATTTCAAAATTTTAAATTTATGTGAAAATTTGGGGTTTTGACAAATGGTGTATCCATGGCCTTCCAATCCATCATCCCAAATCTCTACTACATATTTTCTTTGGCTAAGGAAAATATGATCTGGATTCTTCCACACCACTAATCCCAAAAATCATGCCAAGATTCTTGAACTCATATATACTCCTTCTCAATAAGGGAATACATTTGGTACTACTCTGAGCATATCCTTGAGATATTGAGGCAAACGAACCTTTCCTGGATAGAGAATAAGTGATAATGTCTCTCAATATGCTTCAGAAATATGTGTTGTAGTCACTCCCTCTGAAGAATAGCTTTCTTACTTCCTTTGTAACTGAGCATTATATTCTCTTTCCATTTGTACATCCTATACTAGAGTGACTGGAAGCCTTATATGATATTGATCTTCTAAGTAACCAACTATGTTATCTCATATCAAATGGATCTATTGAGATGAGCTTCTTGCTCTCACAGTCACTGGATACCAAGATCCTCTGTCTCAAACTTGCACCCATCTATAATCTCCCCATCCTCTGTCATCAACAATTATTAACCTTCTAGCAAAGGTTTAAATCCATATTCCTCTAGGTGATATTAAAGATCATCATGTAATTGTATTTTTTCACGTGCAATGCCCTAGGTTCCTTATGATCCCATAAAAATCCTTTTCCAATATGCACACATGTGATTCTCTACAGGGATTCCTGAGGCTTGGGGATTTTCTTGATATACACTTCTGCTTCGATTACACTATCTAGTGTAATATCCATCACTGAAGAAGTGTGTCTAGAAACTGGAGCAAATGTCTATTCATAATTGACTCCCTATTTCTAAGAGAAACCATGAACCTTGCTTTGTACTTTTGTGGAATACTTTTTCTTGTAAATGAGGGTTGCTGCTAAATACTCACTTGTTCTTTGTAAGAAGTCTCATCTTCCTTATCTTGTAGGTGGTTATACACTATCTTTCCTAAAGTCAAATTTAGTTGCATGACTAGAAACATTTCATAATTCTCAAGACATATTAATATTGACAAATTCTTATGCATAATGAAATAGGCCACATAGTCATGCAACTATCTTAGCCAATGCTTAAATACAGCATTCATCCATATTCTGTATACACACTATAACTTTCTAAATTCCTTCCATCTATACTAGAACATAATTAAGAGCGTGCACTGCTCCCAACATGTCAACAAAGAGGTTTCATTCTAGATAAGCAATAATTCCTCATGAAATTTTGTACAACACCATAGGATACTTACCCATCACATGCATATTAGTAGTATAATGCTATTCAATGCAATCACTCTAACATGCATAAGCTATTTCCTTATTCTAAGAACATAAATATGTACACGACTGAAAAATATCATTTAAACAATTAGATATATAGAGGAAATGATAATTAAAATACTTATCTTTGTTTGGTTAATTAGATCCCTTTTGATCTCTGCCTCCTTGTAGAAATAAATGGAGTCTATGGAAGTGTATTCTACTTCATATCTGACTTTGAAGACTTTTTTCCATCTTTCTCATGATCGACAGTGCTCAGAAAGTATTATATGCCACAATTCACTTAGTACTGTCAACTAGTGTGGGATATGAGTGTCCATTCAATAGTTATATTGTCATTAGTCTTTCCATTTGGAAACATAAGAGATTTTCAATAAACAAATGAAAATATATGTCCATGTTATTCTAGTGTTGATATAAATAGGAGTTTCTTCTACAATACATAGTTCATCTTCATAAGTTTTCTAGAATTCAATCTTGTAGGAGGCTTCTCCTACTCCTTACATATAATATTGATAATTCACCTCCTGAGGTGTGTTAAATTTGTGAACCATTGATCTATATGAAATTGAGAGAAATTGAGAAGTAGAATTATGCAATGGAATATCAAAGACAATGTACACTGAATAAGACAAATGTGAGACAAATCTGATAAGAATTGATCAGTGAATTACAATATTAATCTTTGTTCATTAATCAATAATACAATTATTATATAATAAATAGAATTTGAATGCCATGGATATGATTTGAATCTACCAGCTCAAGTTGACTGGATAGCTAACTAAAGTTGACCGAATATCTAACTCAGTGTGTCTAAATCACTATTGGAGGCTCACTAGTCTAACACTGTATGTCTAAATAAATCTATAATCAGTTAACTAATGAGGTAGGTGGAAAAGGGTGCCACTCTCCCTTCGTGCATGCATAACTAGTGCTAGGCTAACCAAAAGTGAGCTAATTAATTGTAACTAGATTTTGACTCAACATAACTACTTACCTACCACAACCAACTAATGGAGGTTGTTGGTGGCACTCAGAGTGGGCTCCTATAATGTAGGTATTGGCACCAGCCACACCAATGGAACAAATGGAACCAGTTGTACCAGTGGCAATAATGGAACTAGTGGCACCAATGGCACCAATATTCATGGTGGCACCAAAACTCTACTAAGGTGATAAATGACCTCCTAAGCTAGACAATATGACAAAATAGACTGCATTGGACAAAGGAGGATTATTAATCCCAGCACCCCCCCTTAATCCTAACTTTGTACAAATTGGGCTCTAGAAAATAGGAAAAAATTCACCCATATAATCTAAATGACATAAAATAAACTACTTAATAAAATAAGTAATATGGGGAAAACCTCATGGGAACCCCCCCCCCTCCCTCAAAATAAGCAGTATCAGGAAATTTTGTTGCAATATGTAACTTTATGGAACTGTAATGTAGGTTCTTCTATGCATCAGCATCCTGAGACTCCTACATGTGAACCTCTCCAAACTAAATGATTGTATTTGGATGAATTTTCCTCTTTATAAGAAGAGGAATATTATCAACTGAATCAGGAACATAGACAGATGCAAGATGAAAACTGGACCCATGTAGAGCAACTAAGATCAACTGATGAGAGAGAAAAAGTTCTTGAGAATTCGAACCCTGTGATGTAAACCCAAGAAATTGATTTGTTGCAGCCTTGAACATCAAACCATGTGAGTCAAAATCAGCTCCAAGTGTTAGGATCAAGTGTCCAGGAAAATGCATGATGTCTCCATCTTTACTAGTACTATGAGGAGATGAGCATCTGATCAAGTAGAAAGGTAGAGAATCCCTGGGACCATGGAGAGAGAATTATTGAGATCATTAATCTAATATATCTTCTAAAATATCCAATGATTCACAAATTATAATATCAGCAAACTCATGAGAGAAAACTAACAGCGAATCCCCAACAACAATTTTGAAAGAGACTTGAGGTACTTGATTTTTCACACCAAAATTGATGAGAACAAATACAAGCATGATTAGAGGATCTTGAAACTTAAAATTTGAACCAAATAAGGTCATATCAGATCCAATAGTGTGGAACAAAGGTTCGAAGTGCTCCACTGTGATGGTAGATGCACAATTTTCTCCTTCTTCAACAAAACTCTGAGTATTGGTGCAAGAAAGCATGTAGGAATTTGATAGAATCTATAGATCAATGAGAGTGAATGGATCACTCCTAAAATATGATATTTCTTAGAAAAAATATGAATTATTACTTTTCTGCACACCAGCATTAACATTAGAGAGAGAGAAATTGAATTCCTCTTCATTTTCTGAAGAATCACTGGCAAATTTTGCACAAAATTTAAAATAGAAGAATCACTAGAAAATGCTTGAGTAGAATGGAAGGAGAGTTTTTCTTCAATAACATAGATTTGAATGTCTTATTTTGGATCATCTATATGAGAATATGAGATATCAAATATCTCATAAACCTTTGGAGCAGCAGTGGAAGGAGTCACTCCAAGAAGATTTTCTTCAATTCGAATTGATTGTGTTCAAGATTCTGCTTCTTCTTCATCTTGAACAACTTCATCAGAGAGAATAGAGGTCGATACTTTTGGAGAAATAAATATTATGGTGCTTGGTGTGCTCTCCAAATTTCTATAATGATCCTCATTACGCTTTCCAAAGGTTCTATCCATTTTTTTTCAAATATATTTTGGGTATTCAGCAGAATCAATAAGGTAGCGCAAGCTTGGAGAAAAGGCCAGACATATCATTATTGAAAGATCTATCACCGTTATTTATCCAGTCATTCTCATATTCATAAGACTCTTTACCAATTCCAATAGATAAATCATAGATACCTTGTCTCTTTAGAGATGAAATCATCTTCAATTTCCACTTTGAATATCTTGTGAATGGATTAAGAAGAGAAACTTTTAATCTCAAATCTATATTTAAGTTGTACCTGCAAAGTATCACTGCAAAACAAACCAATTCACAATCATATGTTAGTTCAATCCTTTCCACCTCGACATGTACACTTCCTCAGAGTCCATCACACCTGGATAGACTCCTCTAGACAAAATCCAGAGGGAGAAATGCTATGATTCCAGGATTTATGTAGAAACTCAGTTGCTTCTGGTGTACAATGGTGATCAAAGAAGACTTGTTGCTAGCCTGAATAAGGCTCTGATACCATGTTAAATTTGTGAACCATTTATATACAGTAAAATATGAAAGTTGTAGGAAGGGAATTATGTAGTTGAATAATCGAAGAGAATGTACACTGAACAGGAATTTCATGCCACAAATTTCAGATAAATCAGACAAGAATTGATAAGATAATCACAACATTAATCTTCATTCATTAATCAATAATAAAATGATTATACAATAAATATAATTTGAATTCCATGGATAAGATTTGAATCTACCAGCTCAAGATGACTGAATATCTAACTAAATTTTACTGAATAGCTAACTCAATGTGTCTAAATCATTGTTGGAGGCTCACTAGTCTAACTCTAAATGTCTAAATCAGTCTTCAATCAGTTAACTAATGATGTAGGTGGAAAAGGGCTCCAATATCCTTCATGCATGCATAAATGGCGTTAGGCTAACTAAAAGTGATCTAATTGATTGTAACTGGAGGTTGACTTTTCATAACTGTTTACCTACCACAACCAACTAATGGAGGCTACTGGTGGCACTCAGAGTGGAATCCTATTATCCTATAATGTAGGTATTGGAACTGGTGGCAACAATGGAACCAATGGCATTGGTGGAACCAATAGCACCAATGGCACCAGTGGAACCAATATTCATGGTGGCACCAAAACTCTAGTAAGGTGATAAATGACCTCCTAAGATACGCAATATGAAAAAATAAACTATATTGGACAAAGGAGGATTATTAATCCCAACAATTTGAACCCTTCAAACTTGTGAGGAAATACATATTCCTATTCTCTTAAACAATCTTCTCTTACCTTGTTTTTAACAGGTTCGTCTTCTTTTGTGGTATGAGCATGATGCCTCTTCTTCTTTCCTTTCTTCACATGGTATTTTCCTTTGGGACAATATTTTACAACATGTCCCTTTTCATCACAAGTGTAACATTTGTAATTTGAGTAGTCCTTCTGAGATCTATGATTCTTTTGGAATATTCTATGCTTCTTGTGAGAGTGTTATTCTTTCTTATTCTTTTTCTTCATTGCATGAGTTGCTAAGTATTGATAATCATCTTCAACCATATTTACCAATCTAGATTCTTAAATTGGGTTTCCAATAGCTTCGAGTCATTCTTTGATCTGAGAGACCATTGTAAATTGGGATTGGATGGTCTCTAAAATTTGCATTGTCACATTCTTGAGTTTAGTTCTCAAGATCATATTTCGGTGGATGCCCTTCCCCTCAAACCGCCTAGTAAAGGAATAAAAAATCTCCTTGGGAGTATCAAAGAGGAAAAATGTGGGATCACGTTATTCTTGATGGAGTTAGTAATTATCCTCTTGGACTTGACCATATTTTTATTTTTTCTATCCTTGTATTCATCTCCCTCTAGCTCTAAAACTTCTTCTTTGACATAGTTTCCCAATTCATGTTCTTCAATTATAATAAGCACTCTATACTTCCATGCTCTGAATTTCTCATCTCCTAAAGCTTTGTATTGTTTTTCATATTGATAAAATGAGAACATGGAAATGAAGATAATTTTGCTTACCAATGAGAGTGCTCCAACCAAGTGCTTTCTCCAATTCCTTCTGGAAAATTGCTTTTGGTTGTTTCTAGGGTTTGTAGAAGAAACATAATTTTTTCAACTTTGGAATCTTTCAAATATGCTTTGAGAGAGAGAGATGCACCTCCTTAAGGCAAGTTGATCAATGTTCTTCTTCTTTTGGATCTGTGGACAGGACTGCCAAAAATATGATCCCTTAGTTTTTCTCTAGCAGTAGTGATAGGGCCAAAAATAAAAATCCTTATATCTTAGTTCCACCTCCATAGGAATATGTTCCCTCCCAGCATGATTTGGAGAATTCCTGGGTTGAACCCAATCGGTGGATATAAATTCATAAAGTGTAGATCCCTAGTTCTTCACCCCAACAATTTTTAGGTCAAAACTGAAAAACCCACAAAATTGGAATCTTCCTCCATAGAAAGGTGCACCCTCTTAGGGTGAGTTTAGTCATGCAAAATTCGAGATTGATCTATGGATGGAAAGGCTAGATTCATGCAGCCTTAATCTTCAATAGTTGCAGTTGTTGTAGCTGTTACAACAGTATCAATGAATTCTTTCAACACAACTCTAATACCATGTTATAATTTTAATGTTTCCAATATAATTATGTTCGATCTTCAAAGAATTTTATTATATCACAATAACCATATGTAAAAGGATCACTAAAATAAATACAAGCACAATCAACACAAATATTTTTTCTCTGGGAAACCACAAGGGAGAAAACCCAACAACTTCTCCAATATAGATTTAGTCAACAAGTACGATGCCAAACTAAGATAAGATGACCCAAAAAGATAAGTGCAGCCTCTTCTTATTCCCAACAAACTTATTCTTCTCTCTCTTGCTCATTTACTTGAGAAAAATTGTGTGTACAAATGATAGAAGTCTCTCCTCTCTATATACTCAATGTGTGGGTGACCTTTTACCCTAGTTGGGACAAATTATCTTTCTAGCTAGGACGACTTCTCAAGGAAGACTCAAAATAACAATTAGATAATAATTATTTTGGGTACTATTGAACAGACCTATAATGGAAGGTTTATATTGATTCTTTCATGGCTTTTACATGACAAAATACATCAATAACATCTCCTAAATAAGGTATAATAAGAATACAATAATAATATCTTCCAAAGTTACACAATATTCAACATTGGCTTCCTCGGTACCGAAATTCTTCAAGACTTGATTGAATGTCCCAGGAAAACCAAATATCCTCCATCGATATTGGGTCATCAACAACAATATATTAACTTAACTCGACACCTTTCCTTCCATGTTGTATTTTCTTATTAATATGGAATTATGGTGGGGCGCATTTAAGAGTTCTTACTAGATGACCCTCGAAAATCAATATTGTTTTGGATGAGATGGTTGGGGATATAAGGAGGGATATCCTTTTCTTCTCATTCCTACAGGGTTAAAAAGGGGAGATGATTCAATATTCTGAATTCTAGATTTGAAATCTTGAGCTAGCATATGAGGGCTTACCATGTGTCATATAGGTGACAAATGGTGAGACCAAAACAGAGGTGGGATTAGGGGGGATATGTATTTTAGACCTATCAGATTATTTACCTCACTCACACAACCATATTTTGATATCGATAGTGAAAATGATTGAGTTTTTTTTTTATCAGTGGGAAACACATTTTATTTCTAACCGGGAAATGCAATGGCTTAATAAAAAATAATGCTCCTTTGTTTGAGAGTCCTTGAGTTTTAAAACTATTAAAAGATGCATGCTGATAGCAATCCCATTGTGCAATTGATATGGACCCCCTCCTCTTAAACAAATAAAATCATATTGTAGGAACTTCCTCAAATAAATGATCCATATTCATGTGAGGAGGATGTACACCGAATCATCAAAGATATAAGGACATATAATACATTGTTTAAATTTAAAACCATTCCCCAAGTTATATAATATCAATGCACTAGTATTCAATGTAAAAAAATGGTGATAATTTAGATAATTTTTTGAAGGGATTGAATGGAACATTTCTTCATCAACCTACATGGACACAATGTTCATTGTATTTATGTTGGCCACAAGAAGATCACAACCACCACAATTATTCCATGCCTCGACATATGGATCTCTTTAAGTTTTTTAAGATGTTACACATCAATAGTGTCTTGCACAATGGATCACATATAATTTGACTCAAAAAAATGTATTCAAGACACACAGTGGCCCAATGAATGAACAAATGACCATGTAGTATGTGTCTTAGATAAGTCTTCTTATATAGTTTTATGCTTGAATGAACATATGACCACGTATTCAGGATTCACAGATGATGTCAGTCAACATACCTTGAACCTGGCATCAACGTCTTGGGTCACCATTATTCCCTTACCGATGATTTGGTAAGCTCAAGAGGAACTTGTTTAGGTCCTGCTATGAACAATCTTATAGAATATCATGCATTGATTGGACTATTAAATAAAGCCTTGTCAAATGATGTGAGTTAGGTTAGGGTCTACCTAGATTGTGAACTAGTTGTTTCACAATTAAATCGGGTTTATACCATTCAAAATCCATTACTTATTCGATTATTTCAAAGAGTTTGTCTTCTTGAGAGGTCTTTTGAGTTTGTTTTGTATCAACATATTCCAATACACTTAAATATAGTTGTTAATTCATTAGCCAATTATGTTTTAGAATGGTACTTAGCTCATATTTAATGTTCATTTAAGATATATCACATGTATAAAGATCATAAAAAAACATAATACGCAGCCATCCATGTACAAACACACCACAATAGACACACATTTATGTAAAAAAAATTATAATATTTTAAATCGATACTGAGGAAAAAATATGAAGCATAAGCTTTCAGTGTAGCAAAATGTGAAACTATTGGATTTCAGTACATCAAAATGGTCAAAATCTTAATCTTAAAAGATTTCAATGTAATACTACAATTCAAAACGACTTTGAGCTAGTCCTTGTGCTGGTGGAAACACATCACGACATGAGCTAGACTACATAGTAATCTCTTGAAATGGCTTGAAACCCCTAAATTATGGCATTGATAACACTGGGGTAAATTATTAATGGATATATCTAGAACTCTAACTGTCAGTCTTTGTAGGGTCTCCTTGATCTCCTCTAGTTCCTCTTTTTACTCTATGTTTTTTTATGGAGATATCCCTCACCACCCCTCGCCTCTTTATAGGTGATCCTCCAACCGGTTGTGATGGACCAATATATGCAATGTAGGATACAAGGTCTTAGTATTGAAAATTAATGAAATATATCAGAAAATTAAAAAACATAATGAAGAATGGAATCTTTCTTAGCTTTGTTGTCCCACTGATCATACTCAGGTAAGGGTAAATCAGGGTCGCCTCTGATGTTTGTCCCTGCATAAGTGTAGTCCTCCACCATCAAGATTTGAACATGCATGCATCAGAATAATACATAACCATAGGTCATTGTAGACCCACCTCCTCATCCATGGTGAGCCATGGCCTCCACCCATCTCAACATCCATGGGTCATGTGGCTCCAGTATGTTCAATGGCACCGAAGGATGTAGTAAAGGGACTCTCTCCAGGAACAATGATACCACTATATCATCGTATCCAAACTACTTAAGTTCACCTCAATGACACTTTTTTAGTTGGTCCTTGAGGATTACTAAAAGACCCTCACTCCAGTAAAAAATGGTTTGATCCATATGAGATTGAGTATTTTAGTGGGAATCCTTGCTACTTTCCACCTTGTCGATGGTAAATGAAACAGTCCTCAAAGGCTTATCCATTATGTTTTTGATTGGAATCATTTCGCATTGATATCTTGTCCCAATCACAAAATTCTCATCAAGCAATTCGACGATGGTCATCTCTCCCATGCGTGGTCTAGAGAGTGACATCAGATTCCCTCTTCTAGAGAGTTCGGTCAAGAAATATATATCCTCCATGTCTATGGTAAGGCTATTGGTACCCACTTGGAAATGTTGTTGTTTGGGGTTCCACATCCTAATCAAATGGTCCAATAGATGAATGTGGTACTTCATTCTCAAAACCCTGAAGTATTCTTCACTTGGGAATCATCCAATTCGTGTTCTCATTCCTTACAAATCACCATGATGTGTTTTGAAACCTGTGGGACATCCATGAAACATGAATTAGAAACATATCATGGAGAAAAAAGTTTAAAATGATGCTTTAAAACATTATTTTGGAAATGTGGGGTTCTCGACACTCTTCCTTTAAGCAGACAAAGCGATGACATATTTTCCCCTTGAGGACAGAGCAGAAATGACACTCTTTCCCCTTTCTAGGTGTGTCGGCGCACCTCCCGAAAGGGAGAAGAGAGTCTCCTAGGGTGTGCCTTTCCATCCCATAAAACCAACTTAAAAATATTAAAAATATTGATGAAAATTAAAAATTTTACTACCAAAATGAAGGGAAGACAATAAGATTTTACCTGGATCGAACAGACCGACGAATGGTTGGTTATATCTCCCAGAATATTCATCGCAAGATTGCTTATCAAAGCACTATTTCCACTCAAACTCAAATGGAAAAAAAAAATGTTAATTTATTTTTACCATTGACCCATTTTTATGGTATTTTTGGGTTAAAAAATGAAAAATGATATTTAATTTATTAAATATTGATTAATTTTTACCATATCTTTTAAATTTTGGAATGTGAAAATGTTCTAATGGTATTTTGAAGATTTCAAGACTTGATTGGGAATTTTTTGGCTACGGGGGTGAGTTTATTTTTGACTTTTTCATGCTCCATGTCAAACTAAAAAGGCTTCTGAGCGCCTTTTATACCCTAATCGTGCTCATTGAAAACTTAGAGAAAAGGTATCAAGTATACTTTTAGCACTTTTTCGGACTCGTAAAACCTAATACTAAAAAGGAACCCCCCTAAAGTCATCTTTAAGCTATTTTCTGACTCTCTAAATAGGAAAAGACCACTAAGCACACTTGATTATTTCATGCTTGTAAAAGTATTTGAAAGTTCGTATATCCGGTGATTGTTTACCCCTTTTTTGGACCGTTTAGACTCATTTACGAAAAAGGTACACTAGAGTTCATTGTAACTAGAAGAGTTCTCCTATGTATCTGTTTATACTTTTTCGAACCTTGGGGACTAAATTTATGAAAAAGTCCATGTTAGAGTTTTCTTTAGTCATTGCAGACTCTCTAAACATGAAACAACAATCGAGTTTACCTTCTTCAGACTCGTGAAATTAAATGATGAAGGAACCTTTTTGGGGAATGAACCCTTCCTTTCTCAGGTTCATAAAATATATGAGGTTGGACTCATCCTATGATGATATATATTGAGCGTTTGTTACCATTTTTAAGCTTGTTGAAAAACAAAGAGGCACTCATATATCATTATAGGGAAATTAAGGGAATGGGAAAACATTTTTCATATGTATTAATGGCATCTTATAGTCACCCTTGAACATGACACCTGTCTGCATTTCATTCAAATAGTTGGGTAATCATCTTGTCATCGATTCAGTCCATTTTCAATAGTCAATTTACTCCTTTGAGTAAATTCAAAATGCATCATCCTACCTTTGCATTATGTCTGGTCGATGCCTCATTGAGTCAATGTTGTCAAGTCATTTATCATGTCATTCAATGTTTAAAGGGAGTCTTTACCATAACCTACCTCTATAACTTACCTTCCTTTGAGTCAGTCATGCCTGAGTTAGTCCTGTGGTTGATCAAAATCACTTCAAAATCATTTTTGTTCCAATTTTCTTGTCGATGATGGGGGAAACATCATGGACCTATTTCAACGAGTCTATTCCCATCGACATTAGAACATCATCTAGGAATTAGTCTTAGAAACCAGTCAAGTAACTTGAATCTTGCATTCCTCAATGGTAGTTTTTCTCACTTTAGATAGTAGGCTTTCATTATTGGCATCTGATTGAAAGATTCCACTGATTGTTCGAATGCAAGTCATATATACACAATAGGAGGAATGTATTGGACTACCTTAGGAATCATTCGCATTAATGGTGATTTCCATTGCACTTGTTAATGGTATACATCAATGACCAGTAATCAAGTGATTTCTACCATGTTCAAAATCGGCAGAATATATTCACATGGGTAGAATAGTATTGTCTAGGATTGGAATGAAGACCCTGGGAATTCAAGAATTCACTTAAACATTTTCATCTCCCAGGTTGCAATGGAGTATTTTTTAGTCATTGCAAGGATAAAAAATGTAGGTCTGGTGGCTATGCTCAAGTTTGAATCAAGATGACATTATAGGTATATAGTGTACATTCAGTAGCTATGTCCCAATTCGATTCTTCTGTATCATGGATCTATATTGTATTATTGGTAGCCTTGACTTGGTCATTATACATGGATCTGGAGTGTATTGGTCGGTAGCTATGATTTGAGACAGACAATTTATAATATGGTATTGTATCAACACTAGTACAAATTGAGAGATAAGTGACCAGGTGACCAAAAAAATTGGTCACCGTGGTTTTTTCAAGGGATAAATGACCAAAATTGAGAAATTTTAAGTCACCTAACTAAAAATGACTAAGATAAATGACCAATTTGGTCATGGGATAAGAACTAAACTAAAAATGACCAAGATAAATGACCAATTTGGTCACGGGATAAGATTTAAATTACAAACGACCATATAACAATTGGTCATTTATTTGGTCATTTTTAGTTGTGCCACTCTTACAATGGAAAATTATAATTTTGCCAATAAATTTGTATAATATACTAAATTTTAACACTGCAGATGTATTTGGAGACCCCTTCTAGGGGGTCTCTGAATCCATCTGCAGTACTAAATTTTAACACTGCAGATGTATTTGGAGACCCCTTCTAGGGGGTCTTTGAATCCATCTGCAGTACTAAATTTTAACACTGCAGATGGATTCAAAGACCCCTAAATCCATCTACAGTACTAAATTTTAACACTGCAGATGGATACGGAGACCCCCGAATCCATCTGCAGTACTAAATTTTAACACTGCGGATGGATTCGGAGACGGTTTTAAAATTTAGTTTATTGTAGACCCCCTCATGGATTCAATGGGTTATTTCGATTATCCACTTAGTGTCATGTCTCAGGGATTGGTCATTTCTTGTTAAAAGCATCACTGTGTCCTAAATTTTATACCATTGCGTTCAACTTATCACACTTATCATGCTCATATTTCATTTGTCCAAAATCGTCATCAATGAGGGATAATTTTAGGGGTGAAATTTAGCCCGTGGGCTATTTTTCCATGTTTTTCTCCAAAAAAGTATTCTCCATTTGCATTTTTTGAAGCCCTATTTTGCCCAATTTTAATGGGGTAAAAAATTTTCACCCTAAAAATCACCAAATTATTATATAAACGATATAAAATCCTTGGAAATTAAAATATTTTTTGAAAAATATCGCCAAACATTTTATAGTTGGCGTTTTAAGAATTAGTAAGATTTTCCAACATTTATACACTTTTAATTAAGTATGGTTCCTGAAAAATCATCCGTGGTCATCATTTGAACCGTTCAATAGTTGGTTGAAGTATCGGTAAATAAGAGTATTGTACATCTCATCAGTTGAAATCCTACTATTTTGCGCCTCCCGATTAATTTGTCGATCTTGTCTATGGATTCCAAGTCATCACACCTATGTCTAATGTTAGAAATACTACCTTGATGTTCTTGTGGAGAAAAAATGCTTATATCTCCATTTAAAAAAACCTATATTAATAATATATTTGAACATGTAAGTATATAGTATGTTATATATATTAATAATTTTACTATTAAATATTTAATATATATAATAGTAATATAACATGTTCTTAATATACAAATATATTAAGGTGAAACATTATAAAGAAATAAAATCATAAATATTTTAATTAAATAAATATTATTATATAAATAATAATATGATAATATAATTATTTAACAAGTTTTAAAAAACAAACACCATAAGGAGGGAAAGAAAAAATTGGGGAAAAAGTTGATTGAAAAATGGAGGAGTGAGGTAGTTTCTATCTCACTCGTGTAATAATATAAATACCCATCCATTTGAATGATATTTTGGTTATGTTCTATATTGTTAATTTTTTTTTCTTATATATGTGCAACGAACAATATTTTTTTAAGTTTGTGAAGAATTTCAAAAGAAGGGTTTAAGTGGTAAATCAAGAAAACATTGAGTTATGGAAAATATTCAATCAAAGAGAGGTAAGGGCTGTGAATATTGGTGCAGTTCGTTTGAGTTAATTATTGAACATTGTTTCTTTGGATAGAGTTTTCTAAAAGATACCTCGGGTTTCCCATAAGGGAAAATCCCCGATACGCAAAGGCTGAAAATATATGAGGTACACAAGGGTTGTAAATATATTATATTTTTCCTTTAATTAATGGATAATATTGATGGGCTTCACTTCCTACTCATCCAACCATGAAAATGGGATTGAATAACAAGCAGAATGTGACCCAAGTGCTAAAATGTTTCTCCACCATTTTTTCAATTTTAGAACATAATACCTTCCTAGTTTCAAGCTAAGGGGAAACACCAATAGAAGTAAATATTACAGTTTTAATTTCTGGAGTAGTTCTGGAGGGATCTAAAGGCAAAAGCCCCACCATCGATTTGGTTGTGTTATGTTTTAGCAATTGGGATCATTGTCGATGGTATATCGTGCTATCTAGCACATAATAGTTTTGGCATCATGTAAATATGCACATTAATTAAAATGAACCTATAGCCAGCTACGACGGTGCACCGTTAATGAAAAGGGCATGATTTTCCTAAGGATAAGGGGGGGGGGGGGATGTTAAACCTTGGACTTATGCGGAAAATCAATGTGTCAACCACCCATTTAAAATTCTCCTGTTGTTAGTTGGGGGCAGTTATTGCTACATAGTGGTGGGTGGCAGGTTTTCCCACATGCACACTCCACTAGTAGACTCCACCACTTCACGAGGGAAGGGATTTTTTGACTCCCCCGCTCTCTCCATAATTTTGTCCCATATTCACATGGAGGGATGGTTCACTCTCACCTTCTCACACACAGGAATTCTGCATTGTTTTTCTTCATGCAGGGAGCTATAGAAATTGTTGCCGTCACTCAGGATTTTCGTGTGTAGGAGCCATTCACGCTCGGGGCTGTGTGTCTATGTGTTCCATACCGGTTTCGGTGGTAGGTGTATGTTTCCTTGTCGATTTGTGGCCATGGATGTTTTCAATTGTGGTCTATGTGTATGTTCTTTCTCAGGCACAGGCTAAGGATCTGTTTACCTTCCCATATTTTTGGATTGTGTAATGTTCTCGTGGCTTCATTGTGAGAACGGGTTGTTGTTGTTCCCCTGAAATTGTGGTTTGCTGTGGTTTCCCCCCACATTGTTCATTTGTGGTGGATGCAATCATATTTTGGGTTGCTGCTGAGTTGTTTTGGCCACGCTAGGGCCAATAACAACTCTGAATTCGCCTTGCTCGGCTTGAGCTGTGCTCACCATTTCTAGTTTGTCACCCTATTTTCTTTTGTTTCCTCACAAAGCTGTGAATCGCTTGGTTTTACTGCGGGTATGCAGTGGTTGGTCTTCAGACTGTGCGGAGTGGGTTTGAAAGCTGGGTATGCTTGAGAAACCTGGTGTTTGGGAGATACATACACAGAGTTAGATGGATGGCTTTCTTCTCCACAACCCTGGGATAGAACTGGAAAGGGAATTCAGGGTCTGATGGACTGTGAAGTAGAGACAGGACCGATTCCTAGTGTTGGGTGTGTGTGGGTGTCTTAGAAGTCAGGATAGCTTTGGTTTAGGTGTCCTTAGCTCTCCAACGAGACCACCAGCTTAGCCTTCATCTTTTCCCAGCATCTTGACGGCCCGATAAACCCCACTGTGTGGGATTTGATGATTTGTGTACCTTAGCTATGTGTAAGCTTGCTTAGTCCCTTATTCCTTGGGGAATCATGCCCAGCTCAGGGGTGGCAGTGTTGCTGAGAGATTGATGAGCACGCTGGCCTATGGTTGGGTGGAACTTTGTAGCGACATAGCTGGTTGTGGGACAAGTTCCGTATGAGATAAGTATCCTTGTCTATTTCATCTCTGCAATTATATTTGATGGCTAATGAACTATTATGAACATGTTGAATGCATGAATCTATGTTTTCTTCCACTGTGTATATAAATGATTATGCATCTTAGCATTTTCTACATTTTAAGCATTTTATATGAGCATTATATGCATGTTCTTATTCATGGGGCTAGTTTCCCAGAGGTTTTTGATGGTTCGGTAGCATCCTCCTCATCGGCCATAGGGTCGGGGATGTTACAGTCTGGTATCAAAGCAAAGGTTGTAGTAAGGGCCTGAATGGACCATGAAATATTAGCTAGTAGAGGCAGGTTTCCTTCTGCCCAGCAGAGATCAGAAATTTATGATAGGAAATTCACAAAATTTGCCTAAGTGCCATTGGCCCATCGGCAGACTAAGTGTGAAGCTCTTTCGATGTAGCGGCTCACCTAGTTGAAATGTCACCCGACAGTCGGAAGAAAATTGCAAAATCTCTCTATATGCTTGTCGACCGTCGGTGAATGTTAGAGGATGGGGGAGCCGTAGTTTTGGAGGAGATCAGTTCAAGAATGCCGAAATGTTGGCTCATTAGTCTGAAGATCCTCCGATCTTGAATGTTGGTGATCGGTGAATGTTAGAGGAAGGGAGAGACGATACGGTGGTAGGAAAAAGGTGAAAGATCGCTGAAAATTAGTTGTTTGAGGCACCAAAATGTCGGTGAAAATTAGATGAAGTTCGAGCTGAAACGTCGGCTCAACTCAGTTGAAGGTTGCTGAAATGGCGGCAGGAGACAGAGGATATGAGCCCTAAGATTTTTTTCAGCAGAAAGTAGATAGTTAACATACCAATACATCGGCAAATATTAGAAGAAACTTGAGCCAATGAAGCGGTAGAAGGAAGGAGATGGAGCCGTCAATGCGGAAGATAAGGAAAGAAAACTTTCTAGAAAGGAAATTTTCTGAAAAATTTGTCTAAGTACCGGAGACATCGGCAAAAGATAGAAGATGAAAGTGTCGATATGTCGGTGAAACTTAGTTGAACAGATCGGTGAAAATTAGTTGTTGAGTTCACCAACACCGTGGAAGAATTTAGTTGTTTGTTAGTCCGCCCTTGCAGCTGTTGTGTGGACTAGCACTTCAATGATTAGGAGCTCAAACCACCGATGATCCAACCTTTGACACATAGTGCTTAGTGGTTCTAGTTGCTGACAGATGTTATGGTCCGCGGGAAGAAGAAGAAATTTTTCGAAATTTGTCTAAGTGTTGAACCCATCGGCGATCGGCAGAAGTTAGTTGATGAGACCATCGATGAAAAATAGAAGATGGGATCGTCGATACGGCGAAGAATATTAAAGAATCAGGACACCGATGAACGTCAAAAGAATTTAGGCATTTGTGAGTCCACCGTTGCGGCTGTCAACGGGACTATCACTCTGACAGATAGAGCTTTCGATTGTCGATAGTGCTCAGGTCATTGATGAAGCGGAATGTTTAAGTTAAATATCATCATCATGTAGTGTGTAGTTGTTCTGACCACCGATGGGTTGCATGGCCATGGAACCCATATTTGGTTGGATTGCCACCGTTGTGACTGCCTAAGGGACTATTCCCTTGATGCACAATGCATCTGATTGCTGATCCTTGGCATTGCCGATAGCAAACCATTGGAAAATGTTAGTTGTTAGGGAAGCCGATGAGCACCAGAGGGAATTGTTGATTTGATTGCTGAAGTGTCGAAAATTTAGTTGGAAAGAGATCCAATTGGGAAAAATAAATTCTCGAGTTTTCTAGAGGGATTTATCAACGATTTTCAACCTTTTTTAGTGGATTACAAGGCTGAAAAGGAAGAAAAATTCTAGGTCGCTGAAGTTAGCATTCCAGACCAAAATGCAGTTGTGTTTTGCCTAAAATTGGTGAAAATCATCATTTTGAAGTGGTGTGGTTTTCACACCCAAGGTCAGAATGAAGCATGTGAATAGGTGTTGGAAAGCTTATCCAGTGGGATTTGAATGCGGAGCAGCAAAGTACTGGTGATTGCTTGAAAAAGAAATGTGATGCTGTCAATATGGGAAATCCAGGAATTGCATGCCTAGAGGTAGCAAGACCATGAAGTCAAACCATTTGTTGTGTGGAAGAGGAGTTCCATGCAAAGATAAGGGACTTGAAAAGGGAAATTTCTTAAACCCTATCTTTCTAATTATATTTACATTTTATAAGTTTTGTACATAAAATGTATGAGGATATGCCTTGCATGCATAGGATATTACATGTCGGTAAGAGTAGTGAGAACTATACATTTACAATGAACCACTAATGGTAAATATTGCATTGGTGTTGGCATTAGTGGAAAAAACAACGACAACCTGGACATGGCTGAGTATGTTGTTGATGCCGATGAATGTGACCAGCAACCCTATGAAGAAAGGGATAAGGCAACAAAACCAGGATCAAAAGTTGGTGAGCAACTTCTGCAATCTCCTGCAAGAGACCAACCAAACTGATAATGTCAAGGGTGTAAGTAGGACCCATGAAGGTAAGGGTTCAATTATGACAATTGCATGGAGTGGTAAAAACAAGAGATCTCATACCATGTGGGTATTTAAAATTTAGGCTGCATTTATACAAAAATGTGTCATACCTGTATGTGCTGTTATGAGCTTAGTAGCCCAAAGAAAGTAAGTACTGATGGTCTTGATTATAGTAATGCATCCTATATGAAGTAGTCATGGTTAGGCCATGCATGATATGTTTGAATGCATAAGTATTCATGAATCAATGCAAGGTAGCATTAAGTGGATATGCATTAAAATATTCTATAAATCTTGTATTTATGCATGGAATGGATGCATATGAAAATTTTGAGTAAATGTTGTAGATATACATATATAAGTGTGGGTGCAAATGTTGTGATGCATTGCATGAATGCATTGAGATAGTGCATATGTTATTATGAATAACTAATGGCTGAAATGATGAATTGATGACAATTCTGGAACCATTTCAAGAGCTGTTATGGATGCAGGATAGTAAGTGCATGAAGAGGGTAGTCATGATCGATTAGTTTCCAGAAATGCTCTATGGAAGGGCAAGATGGTACAATGATATGCTTGTGAAGTAAGGAGTATCTAAACAATTCATTTAAATTGCATAAATGATGTGACTATACCTTGCAATTTTAGTACGATAATGATTGCATGAGGTAAATGAGTCTGGTAATATTGATTGGATTAACAGCTAGAAGTATTTGAATTCTATAATTCTGAAAATGCTTCAGTGATTGTTGCAGCAATGGAAAAAGGTTATATGCATCAAGACTTATCAAGTGTTTGGATGAATGAAGTTTAGGTTTCAGGTAGTTTGTCACGAGGCATGGCAATGTGGGTAAGACCATGAAAAAGGCCGAAATCTACCATGTGAAAGAGACAAACCTCATGAGAAGAGTCTCATGGCTGTGAAAATAGTCTGTATGCAGAATGAGTTGTCAATTTGAATTTGTAAATTTCAGATTTGAGAAATTGCCGACAACTACTAATCACTATTGGCTTGCATAGAATTGTGTAAGGAGGACGCATTGTAAGTGGGTGTTCATGTTATTCTAGTAAGCATAAAATCATAATGAGCATAGTAGTGCTTCTTACAAGAGACCCACCAATGAGGATCACCTCATTGCCAAGCAAATCAATTTTTGTAGTAGACAGAGTTGCAAATTCCTATTGAATTTAATTACTAATGTCATTGCTTGGTTATGGAACAATCAATTTGGATTGTATTATCAGATAATGATTGATTGTTTGGATACTTGATGAATGTTTCAGGGGTACACATTGAAGGAAGACCACATGTGATGGCCTGAAGGAGCCAAAATTTATGGGGAGGTTCTCCCCTACCTCGGAAATGGGTTTCGGGTGAAACTCCATTGGACATTTGGAAATGTCGCATTTGCACTACATGTTTGGATAAACAGATGCAGTTGGGTGTTGCACACTAAAGAGAAAAGGGTAAATGAGAGATTGTGGGAATGTTAGCTAGCTTGGCTGAGTATCCAGATTAACCCAGTAGTGTATTGGCTTGATTTCTTGTAGCTTGATAAACCAAATTGTGTATTGGCTTGGCTGGACAGTCTAATAAACCCAATTGTAGGTTGGCTTGACTGTGCTTGATATGTATAAAAGGGTATTGTTGATATAAGTGCATGGTTGATATAAGTGTATTGTTGATATAAGTGTATGATTGATATAAGTGTATTGTTGATATAAGTGCATTGTTGATTTAAGTGCATGGTCTGATAAACCCAACTATGTTGGCTTGGCTGATTTGTTCCTTCCTAGTCGGCGTGAAGGTGTACTAGTTGGACATTAATTATTTGATTTTGAGGAGCAACCTGTGTGCTGACCTAACATCCAAGTCCATAGGCAATCCCAAGGCTTGCAAAGCGAAGCAGGATCCTGTGGACCAAAGAGGGAATGCATAATACAGATAAGTATTGGATTATTTTGCAATTTCTTACTTATGAATATACATGTGTATATGATTTGGTTATGATATTCTAAGCTCCTGTTAAAGAGATAAAAAACATTGAGAATAAACTAAACATGTGAATCTATTCAATGTTTGAATATAGGTATCGCTAGAAGCAAGGACTATGAGAGCATACTAGGGGTGCATGGGGACATGTGACTGTCCTGAAGAGCTTAGAATGAGTAGTAATGAAAAAGGTGCTAGTGAGACTATGAAGGTCCTAGCAGTTGAGACAAACCATGTGGGGAGGCTCCATGGTTGAGAGGTCTGAAATAGACCGGTGACACTAAGTGTCATGACCAAGAGGGGTTGGTCCAGCATTCACGGTGAAGTGAAAGAGGCAGAAAGCATGAAAACCACAGTGGTGGTGTGGGTTCCAGGATGGAACCAGACAAAGAGGGGAAAAACTCTTTCTTCTCTCTCTTTCTTTCTTTGATTATATATATATATAGATAGATAGATAGATAGATAGATAGATACTTATCCATTGTGAAAACAAAAGATTGTTGAATGCATGTATGGATGAAAATAGAATGTGTCTATTTGCTTAAAATAATTATGAATGCTGGAATAGTTAATTCCTTTCCCAAGAATGGACATGAATGAGCTCATGTTCATGTTGGGAAGGCATGAAAAATATGAAAGTCTCATTGATGAGACTTGGACTGTCATGCCAACTGGGCAATTAATTGACTGCTTTTAATGCCTATATTATGCTTGGTCTAATAGAATTTCAATGATGCATTTCATAGGTGAGAAAAGTGAAATCCAGTAGTGCACATTGATCATGTAATCAAACCAAAAGCTGTTGGAATTAGCTGGAAGTATTCTTCAAACAATTGCCAAGATCCAAGAGAATCTTGGAGAGATGCTCAAGATACAGAAAAGGTAGAATGAGATGAACCACCAGATTTTACAATACTTTATTGGTTTGCAAAAGGAGGTAAAAATCCTTCTGGGAGCAATCCATAAAGGAAAGGAAAGTGGATCAATGATGGGACATTCATCCAAGCAATCCATTAAGAAACATTCCAGGCATGAAGACTCAAAGGAAATTGATCAGGTAAAGATGAAACAACCAGTGAAATGTTGGAAATGCAGAGGACATCATTACCGTCGGGACTGCCCAACGACGGAACATAAAGAGGGTAGCAGCCAAAAAGTTCCTAAACTTGGGGATGAGTCGAAAGCTGAGAACCAGCAAGAGAATCTCATCGATGCCAAGGGGCTTGGTCCTGAAAGTTCAAGTAAATAATTGAACATGGGACAGATTTGCAAAATTTTGAAATTTTGGATGTGCAAATGGTATATGTATTCTTATGTATTGGAACACCGAGGACAATGTTATTCCAAGGGGGAGGGGATTGTAATATCCCCGATTTTGACACTGGTTGCATTAAAAGATACATGATGTGTATATTGTAATTAATCATGGTGAGGAGCTAAAGGCAAAAGCCCCACCATCGATTTGGTTGTGTTATGTTTCGGCAATTGGGATCATTGCCGATGGTACATCATGCTATCCAACACATAATAGTTTTGGCATCATGTAAATATGCACATTAATTAAAATGAACCTACATCCAGCTACGACGGTGCAAGGTTAATGAAAAGGGCATGATTTTCCTAAGGATAAGGGGGGGAATGTTAAACCTTGTACATATGGGGAAAATCCATGTGTCAACCACCCATTTAAACTTCTCATGTTGTTAGTTGGGGACAGTTATTGATGGGTAGTGGTGGGTGGTAGGTTTTCCCACATGCACACTCCACCATTAGACTCCACCACTTCACGAGGGAAGGGATTCTTCAACTCCCCCACTCTCTCCATCATTTTGTCCCATCTTCATGCGGAGGGACGGTTCACTCTCACCTTCTCATGCATAGTAATTTTGTGTTGTTTTTCCTCACGCAGGGAGCTAGAGAAATTGTTGTTGTCACTCAGGATTATCATGTGCAGGAGCCATTCATGCTCGGGGTTGTGTGTCTGTGTCTTCCATATTAGTTTCAATGGTAGGTGTATGTTTCCTTGCCTATTTGTGGCCGTGGATGTTGTTGACTGTGGTCTATGTGTATGTTCTTTCTCAAGCATGGGCTGGGGATCTATTTACCTTCCCATTTTTTTGGATTGTGTAATGTTCCTGCACCTTCATTGTGAGAACATGTTCTTGTTCTTCCCTTGAAACTGTGCTTTACTGTGGTTTTCCCCCACGTTGTGAGTTTGTGGTGGATGCAATCATATTTTGGGTTGCTGCTGAGTTGTTTTGGCCATGCTACGGCCAAGAAAAACTCCGAATTCTCCTTGCTCAGCTTGAGCCGCATTCACCATTTCTGGGTTGTCACCCTATTTTATTTTGTTTCCTCACAAAGCTATGAATTGCTTGGTTTTACTCCAGGTATGTAGTGGTTGTTCTTCGAACTGTGCAGAGTGGGTTTGAAATTTGTGTATGCTTGAGAAACCTGGTGTTTGGGAGATACACAGACAGAGTTAGATGGTTGTATTTCTTCTCCACAACCCCAAGATAGCACTAGAAAGGGAAGTCAGGGCCTGAGGGACTGTAAAGCAGAGAAGGGACTAATTCCTGGTGTTGGGTGTGTGTGGGTGTCTTAGAAGTTAGGCTAGCTTTGGTGTAGGTGTCCTTAGCTCTCCAATGAGACCACCAACTTAGCCTTTAGCTTTTTTGAGCTCCTCTATGGCCTGATAAACCCACGGTGTGGGCTTGGTTGATTTGTGTACCTTGGCTATGTGTAAGCCTGCTTAGTCCTTTATTCCTTGGGGAATCATGCCCAGCTCGGGGGTGGCAGTGTTGCTGATAGATTGACGAGCACGTTGGCCTATGGTTGGGTGGAATGTTGCAGTGACGTAGCTGGTTGCGGGATAAGTTCTTTATGAGATAAGTATCCTTGTCTATTGCATCTCTGCAATTATATTTGATGGCTAATGGACTATGATGAACATGTTGAATGCCTGAATCTATGTTTGCTTCCACTGTGTATATGAATGATTATGCATTTTAGCATGTTCTACGTTTTAAGCATTTTATATCAGCATTATATGCATGTTCTTGTTCATGGGGCTAGTTGACTGGAGGTTTTTGATGGTTCAGTAGCATCCTCCTCGTCAGCCAAAGGGTCGGGGACATTACATTGGTAGTGGTACTAGTAGAAACAAAATTGGTAAATTTACATGACATATAGAACATCAATTCTCCAAAAAGAAGGAAAAATGATTTCCATGTCACCATTCCAATACTTGGTACAATGATTTTTCTAGAATAGTAATGGTGTTATATGTTTTGGATAAACAATTAAATTCACACAATTACTGGGATTCTAATTTAGGCTGTGTTTTCAAAAACTACACATTTTATTTATTTGGGTGCAAAACTAGCCATGGGCAAGCACTCTGAGGACTTATTACGATCTACTTGCCATAATATGATCTCCTATCCATGAGGAAGGTAGTTAAGCTGATATATTTTACATGTGTATTTGTGCATGAAACATATTGTTTACAATAATGACCAAGGAGAGGTAGTCAAAGGATTTTGCTCAAAATTCTTATGTAAGCATCCATTCTTAAACTTGAGTGGTATAACAAGCCTATGAAAAGAAGTTATTTTTGACAATTTAATTTTGAGATCTAGGAAATTCTGATATTGGAAATATATTTTTAGGTTCAGTTTCACTTTAAAACAATTCCATGTGACAATTTTCAAATTTTGTAATTCAACTGTCCAATCATCTTTCGAAAATCCTACCCGATTTACATTGAATCTATTTAAAATTAAGATTTATTTGCTACATAAAGAGCTTATGCACTTGATATTAATTAAAAATAAATTAAGTTGTCAATATCCAGGTAGATATTTATATTTTTAGAAAAAAAATATTCTCTGGTGTTTGGAGAGAAACATTCTCATTTTCTTAGACTCTACAATGTATCTATGTTTCTCTTGATTCAATGAAGAGATGATAATATGGGTAATGAATATTCTAGCAATGAAGCTTTATATTTTTCTACAAGGAAGAAAGATCTATGTAGGAAATATTTACCTCATATTTTACTAGTAATTCTTTTTTTCATAGGTCTACTCATCTGCTAAGCAAAATCGAAACTCATAGCCCATACATCTCATCAGGGATCCATCTCTTTGGTAGTTGATCATTCAATGACAATGTGAAAATTTTATGCACGGGTAGTCAACTACTTTTTTATTATTCGTCTCTCTATAACCAATAAAGGGAAAGAGTTAATTTTCTAAAAGAGGGATTACAAGATAGATATCCATATTCAGACCTTGGTGATATAGATTGATACCTAGGAGAAAAGGTAGTAATTTACCCAGTTCCATAACCAGGAGTTCTGGTTCCAAGTGAAGATACATCCATTGAAAGCAGCACCAGGTACATCATAAGTAAGGGCAAGAGTAGTTGTTAAAGATGCAGAAGTCAATCCAGCAACACCAGTAGCATCTAAGCCACGTGTTTAATATGTCGATGATCCAAAACCACTAGGACTACCAGAAGCATCAGTATCAAAGCCACCATCCCTTCCATCTCTATATCCAGAGCAAGTAGTAAAATTTACCTCTATCGTGTTATAAGAGTGGACCAATAGCTATGATTTAAAACAATTGCAAGAATTAATTTTATGGGATTTAGGTACAGCTGTTTAAGCACTTATTCAAGGTTTGTGTAGATTGTTTCAAGTGTACAACTTGTATTCCTAGCACTCGATAGTTGTAATATATATCTTTAATGATTCGGTATTTCAATTTATTTTAAATATAACTTTTATCATAGATCAATATCAGTTTGGTATGCAACTTCAAGAATATTAAAATCCACTGTGGGAAAGAATGATCGAGTGGGGATCTGGTACAAATATGGGTCCCAGTGTTGGGATGGGTAGAAGTGTTCAAGCTTGACCCAACATGTTTATACCAGAAAGGATATTTTTCAATATGAATTGGTCACAGGAGTATGCTACACTTCATCCTCATCGTCCTAGTTTCCATAACTCATGTTGCTTTTAGGCTGGTTCAATATGACCATTCTCCATATGTCATAGATGTTTCTCTATGTGATTATGCATGGTATGTTTTTATTTTGCTTAAATTCTACCAATCTTCTCTTCTCCTTCCTCCTGGAAATTAAATTTTCCTCTTTTCCTATGTACATTGTTTTTAGTGTATTAATTTTTCACTGATCTTCCATTTCCATTATCTTAATATCAATCATTCTTTCTACACCTGTCTAGTCAGTCTTGAGGGAATTTTTGAGTGGAATCTCTACTTGTTGTGTATTTTTTGTTGTGCATTTTGTGGAGTTATTGAATACCACATTGTTTCTGTGGTTGTGTTCTTTCTCCAAATCCTAGTACACAAGATTCCACTTCACTACCTAAAACATTATGCATTTTTCTCCTACATTTTTTTAGAGTTCAACACTAGTACAAAATGAGAATTAATGACTTAAAAATAACTAAAATTCAAATACAGACGACTATTTTTTAGTCGATGACTAATAGTAGCTGATTTCTACTATCTTATAGATTGACTAACTTAGTCCTATTTAACTTAGTCATTAATTGGTTGACTTATTTGTCACTGATTTAGTCATTGGTTTCCATAATTAATGACCAAATATATGACTAAATAAACAACTAGATGATAAATCAAGGTAACATATTAATGACTAAGTTAAATATGACTAAACGTTATTCACGCTATAAGATACTAGAAATTAGCTACTAATAGTCGTATATATGTGAGTTTAGTTGTTTTCTTAGTCACAAATTTATGATAGGGCACGGAAGAATCGAACCACCAACCTCCTGCCTATAATTAGGCAGGTGCTCTACCATTAAGATAGCACCCTTTAAGAATTTGTTATTTCCTTGCAATGATGATATTCAAACAAATTTTGCATATATATATATATATTAATTCCTTCAATTGCATTAATGATGCGAAATGCAAAAATCCCAGAAATTTATAGGTCATGTTCATACAGGTCCTTCTTTAACACCAGTCGATGTGCTGATTGCAATTAATCCATTATGGATCTATATGAATGACAAGCATGCATCCATTATTAAACTATCTATCGAGTCATCTAGAATCATGCCAAGATATCTGAATTTGACCGAAAATTCATAAGTAACTTGGAGATAATGGTAGATGATGCCATGGAAAGGATAATTGAATTTTATATTGAAGCAAATGATCAATGAGAAAATGGTGTCCCAAACTCGTCTTCCTCCAATGTGGTCCAAACCCTTGGCCCCTGTATTTGAACACATGTGCATGTTTCTCTCAGGTTCCATGAACATCTTACACAACCTTCAAACAGTTTCAATCATATTTGGATGTCCATCTTAACTTCAAAGGACCAAAACTTGAACTAGTAGATTTGGAATATTTAAAATATATGTACAAAAAGTCTCCACATATAATAAACCAATACATTATTTACTTATTGCAATATATTAGAGTAGGTGGACATATTGTTAGACAACATTTGGAGATTTTTGATAAGTCTTGGATGTTCATTACTAGGATGTATATGCCCATCCTAGGAAAAAGTAACCTCTAAATTATTTTTAAACAATTAGATAGGAATTTTGGAATGAACAAGATACGATCCTTTGTAATTTTGTTTAGTCTTCAATGGAGCAACTAATCACCCAAAATGTATATGGAATAGAAAAAATAAATATACTACTAATTCCATTTCACATCAAGAAGAATGGGAATTAACTCTAAACATTCTTAGCCACTAGATAAATGGAAATGAAATGAAATGAAATATTCATAACAATACCTTCGAGTTTGCTTGCTGACAAGAAGTATGAATACTTATGTGATCATTTTATTCAGAGGTGACTTAAACAACCACTAACCTGCAATAAAGGGAAGAAACCATGTTCGTATTGATATATAAATAAAATAAAATAAGATTTAAATATAGACTATGCCAATCCCACTATCATTTATACCTAGAAATAGAACAAAATCTCCCACAACTGTTCAACTTTGTCCAAAATGCCCACTTGGAATTCCATTGTTTAAACAAAACAAAACAAAATTGAAAACGTGAAAGTACTAATTTACTCTACATGTCTATTGGATGTAGAGTCCATAGTTG
The DNA here is from genome assembly GCA_001517045.1 of Pseudotsuga menziesii. NCBI lineage: Eukaryota > Viridiplantae > Streptophyta > Pinopsida > Pinales > Pinaceae > Pseudotsuga > Pseudotsuga menziesii. The sequence goes on along the minus strand of LPNX011044754.1, from coordinate 278,568 downwards.
TACAACAAAATTAGTCAAGTACATGCAAAAATATTATAAATGGACAAAGAGGATACAAGACACTAACGAAAAAATGGACATACCTAAGAGAGAGAGAGAGAGATAGGTAGTTGTAGGGAACAGTGAGACAAATACATACCTCAAGGTATTAATAAAAAATAACTAGAAATGAGGATGGACTTTCAATCTCATTGTTGCAATAAATGACAGTATTTTAGGATACCCATGCATCAATCAAATATAAGATCCTTTCAAATGTGCATAGATGGCCTTAACCCACACTCTAGCATGACCATCAAAAATTTTCTTCTGCAAACTCCATAATGGAATATTTCTTAAAATAATATCCCAATTCTATCAAAATTGCAACTTTAAGCCCATGGTTTCTCTTAATAAACAACCCAACTCTAGATATACAAATCATAACCATGCTTTTGTCCTAAATGTCATGCACCAATAGAACTCATCCTGGGCCCATTGCTTTTCATCATTCCACCTCGTTGAGTGCTTCCTCTCCCAACATTATTTCTCATTTCAACATCCCTTTGGTATCCTTGTGGGGAATCCACAAATTAACCAGAACATCCAGATAAAGAACCTCAATCCCTATTTCCTAGATCATCCTTGCTCACAAAATCAGTTCTTACATTTCCTTGACCACCACAGACCCCATTCACAAAATTAGTTCTTCCATTTCCCCTACTACCAAATTCCGTGCGCCCCCTTATTCCATCATTTACGAATCCCCCTATAGCAAGAAAAGGGCATGCACGAGTGCCTGAAACACTGGTACAGTGTACCAGATATTTAAGAAATAAACCATACTGATTAAAAGTATCAACCTTGACAAAATTTTATTGATATGTACCTACCTATGGTTCCTGAAGTAGTATTTTTCTCTTCAACAACTTCTTAACACCCATTAATTATAATAGGATATGCCTAAATAGTAAAATCATAAGCAATAACAATTAACACCAATGTCAAGATAAAAAGAAATATGAAACATAAATTCCATTTAATAAACAACCACTTAATTCAGTAATTTCCAAAATCTCTCCCATAACCACTTAAAGAAGATATCCAAACTGAGCAAAGAACATTGAAATTTGGTAAGTGATATCCTATAGAAAGGTGAAAAACATATTCATATTTCATTCAGACCAGCATTCTTGCTTGAGAAACAGGAAAATGAAAAACAACAAATTGCATGTACAATCAAGAGGACAATCATCTAAAGAGATTCCCATATTACATAATGCAATCATGAGAGGATGTTCAGTCCAACCACACTTATTATTAATTGTTTTTGATAATGAGAAAATACCTGAAGTGCAGCTTGGACTGAAGTTGATTCCTTAAATTCAACAAAACCATAACAAAATCCACCTTGATGCAAACAAAACCAATTACCTAAATACATCAATGGCATAAAAATTAATACATACTTCTCTTCACAAAAACTAGGTATATTGTCCAAACCTTACTCCTCACTTGAACCCCATAAGTCTTAATTGCCCCAAACTTCTTGAATTCTTGCTCAAATTCAACCGGGGTAACATTGACAGGAAAGTGCTTGATATCAATAGAGCACCCATTTCCTACATGTAATAATTTATAGTTGTAAAGTGATAGTAAGATAACATATAAGAAGGTTGATAGGATAACTTAAATACAAAAGAATGACCATATGCAAAATTTAACACCTGCTTCGGGGAAAGCACTATTATCTGTCATATTGAAAGGAGTCGTACTAAAGGATCCATTTGCAGATTCCTTAGGTGGACTAGAAGCAGTTTCTTGACGCTTAGGACTTGGTACAACCATTGCAAGTGATGGTTTCTGAACTACAACACTAAGTGTCGCATTTTATTTCATTACTCTAACCTGTTTACAACCAGAAATTTCGATTAGATATTCAGTGACAATATTGCAATCTAGGGTTGGAAAACTTAACCTTAAATTGGATTGGATGGAGCTTACAATTGAAGAATAAGGATTTTTTGGTGCACTTTGTATTCCAACTGGAGTTTCATGAGAAGGTGGCCCCTCATTGCAAACTCCGACAAGAATATGATCAATTGTTGATTTTTTTTTGTCAGTTGATCCTTCTTGTATTTCCATATCTTGAATGTGACTATGTACCTCCTCAACAATAGGATTCTCCACCACTATTATGGATTGCTTGATCACACCATTCTCAGCTATTGGTTTATCCAAGACAACTATATAGGGAAAAATAAAAAACATAACAATGAAAGCTAGTTCTTTGAATAAACACAGGGAACAATGAAGCAAAATTTTATAAATTATAATCATGTTACTTGGTTTTGAGATAGGAACTTTAGCTGTATGTTCTACATATCCATTTATCAAAAAAATATTTTCCTTTGGTTCTTGTGGTTCTTCATCGACATATTTAAAGATATCATTCAATACAACGTACCCCTTCTCCTGAGGAGCCATGAAAAAGGATTGTGTGAACATGTGTGTTCCACTGTTTCCAAAGGTAAGTGATCTAGATACTAGAACTAGTACTACATTGTTGTAATAATCTTGTGAATCAACTGTATTTATCATAGGCTTGAAAACGTTGTAATCCATAGACATTATCTATTGATTGATACCCTAATACACAAAAAGCATAAAACATAAATTAACATCCACATAAATTATTTTGATAAACAATCCCCTGAAGTATGTATACCCACAAACTTCCTGTGAAGATAAAAGTTTATTAATAGAGAAACAAGTTTACACAACAACATTATACTCCATGAAAGCTTATGGTGTCCTTTTATATTTTCCTCCATAGTAGTTATTGTGATCATTTGACCATTTGGTCCTGGTCAACCAAGTAAGTTGCAATCTTGATAAAATTTGTGTACAATTTGAGGAGACATATGGAGAACATTGTAATATTGGGTCACAAAGAAATTCCCAACCTGGAAACACATCACATATAAAAATTATAAGTATTTCAACTAAAAAAATAAAATATTGCACAATATATATTTAACCAGTACCATTCAAAACATACCATTTGTGAATTAGGAACGAGAGTTATGCCTTGTTGTACGACCATTTATCATGTATTGAAATTAATACATAAAATAGCCAAATGTATAAGAAAATATGAAACTTCCTTTGAACTACTTCTAAATAATTAACAAGCCTATTTACTAAGTTTCTTAGACAAACAACCCACATAGGTCATGGTTATGTCCAAACAAATCATAGAGATAATGGTTATGTCCTAGAATAGGTCACGACTCAGTCCAAGGCAGCCCATAAGGTCACGGCTCAATACTAGCAACCTCAAAGGTGGTTGCAGTTCAAGATAACATGCTCATTAAAGAACATGGCCTGGCCTAATAAGATGCCAACAAGCTCTAACAAATAAAAATAATTTTTATCATCACCGTATAAGGAAGGTCCAAACTATGAAAAACTTAAAGTGACTGCAATACAACATATATAACATAATTTTCATTTCATTCAACTTAACACTCCCAAAGGTCCATGTGTTGAATTTGAAGCATACAAGGACAATAAATAACAACAGTAGAAATAAATTAATGAACAAGTTAAACTAGCATCCATAAAGGAGAAAACAATGTGTCTTGGATCTTCCTTTATATACTCAGACATATATTATGATTAGACTTTGTCTCTTAGGAGAAAATTCACTAATGAAACAATGGGCAGATACCTGAGAGAGAAAGATAGGTAGATATAGGGTCGATTTGGGCAAATACAGACCTCAAGGTGTTAGTCAAAATAGTCTAAGCATGAGGATCAACTTTCAATCCCATTACTACAATAAATGACAGTATTTTAGGACAGTCATACATCAAGCAAATAGAATATCCTTTCAAATGTGCAGAGCTGGCCTTAACCCACACTCTAGCACACCCATCATACTGTCACACACTTCCATACATAGTAGTAGCCTCAAGGGGGATGAAAAGGAGAATAAAACAATAAAGGTAATTCATCATGACAAAAGGGTCAAGGTACCACACAAGGAGAGGGATAATTTAGCATAAGGACCAACAAGGTTCAACACAGGATCAAAGGTCAACAAGAGTGGTCATAACAAAGTGGGAAGACAACCCTTTCACCCATAGACCAAGGTGTACCATCAAGGTGGGGAAATAACCCTTTTACCCTTTTATCATGAATTGTCCCTAAAACGCATATCTTTCCCTGAAACATTTGGGAAATGTATCTTAGGAAATTCTAAGGTAAGTCCAAGAATCTGGGCTTAAGGGTTCCTCCATTCTGGATTCAGAGGCTGAATTTGAACAGATAGCTTTCACTTCTCCATTGAGTTTTCTAGGGGGTCAATGGATGTTACACTTGAGTATTTATTGATTCTGAACAACCAATTGTGAAAATATATAATTGGATATTTCCTTAGGTTTTGAAGAAACCCTTGTTGGTAAACCTTTCCAAAAGAATCAACAAACAATAAACACATTTTGATCAGAAGAAAAGAATAAAAAAAATGATTATGAAAAAAAGACAGAATGATAGAAGGTTTAAAAACCAGGTTTTAAATTTATGGTTAGTTATCCATTGAATTTGTAATATTCTTTCTAAGGATAATACATTGCAACATGTTATATCAAATCTATTACATCCATGCCTCAAATTGTAGGGAAGCAAGAGATGAGAAATGATGTGCCAAAATAAATTATTAGTAAAGGAGAATCCAAAGACGAGCATCTCATACAATTCATGTAGAAGCCTTGTAGGATTTAAGAAATCAAAGATTCCCTTGAAGGCTTATCGGTATTAGACATGAAACTTTTAGTTTAGAAAATATGCTTTAGATTAATCATACTACATGTACAAAAATGTAAAATATGAAAACACATACAAAAAGAATTAAGACATCATCCTCAACACTATTAACATTGATACAATATCCAAACATGTAATTGAAAATACATCAACATCCTTCAAATATCTATCCAAAAGAAAACACTTGGCCTGGAGATGAAAATGTACCTCTTCCCACCAAATCCAATGGGAGGAAGGAACAGAGATAACCTCAATGAACAAAACATTAACTTTAAGACAATTATGAATACCCATTGGTACATAGAGAAATTACTATGGCTTGGGGTATCACAATAGACAGCTTGACTCCAAAAATAAATCATTTCCAATATGCAAGAGAAATCAAATATCTAACACTAAAGAATCAAAACTCGTACCTTATTCCGAACAATTGAAGTAGATCCCCATTGAGCTTTCCAACTCCAGCTTGAATTGATAAATTACTTCCTCAACAATCAGTAAACAAGACAAGCATGCTATATATATTGGTGTTAGATCTACTCTAGCATATATAATCAATAACGTATAAGCATTTGAAATCATCCATGGATAAAATATTCATTCAAGCATACATTATTGGACAGGAAAAGATATTTCTATTAATATAAAATTAGAGATTACAATGAATACAACCTCTGTCAGGACGTCTTCAAATCAGAGAACTGAATTCCCCCACTTGGGCCTTCACCACCTCAATCCTCCATCTCTCGATAGCAAGCTTACAAGCAAAAGGAAAGATTAGGAAGAACACCAAAGTGCTCCAAGGGACAAAGGGATGCAGACTCAAGCATAAGTTATGGCAACAATGGACTATAGTTTCTTTGCTCTCAATTCTCGCATGTTCTTCAATGTATCCAAAGGGTTCCTTATATAGCTCTTCAATGGGGCAATGAAGGGTCGAATCTGAGCAATCTCAAAGAATATGGAAGGCCAGGAGACAAGTGAGTTGGATCCATATCAAGGAAAACTCCAAAATAATTTGGCCTTTTGCACACATCTCGATGTACATGGTTTTAGGGGTCAAACCCACATATATATGCGAGAAAGGGTTTAAAAGTCGCATATAGCAATTTAGGAATGTTTTTAGGGATGATATTGGAAACATCAAAGGTATAAAAAAGGTCCATGAGGTCCAAAGAGTCTGCAAAGGGATAGGGAAAGGCCATACAAGTATGATTCACTAGGTGTGGTAAAATCAACTATAACATATGGCCCCCAATGTGTGAGGTCAGAGGGGTCATACGAAGGAAGAAATACATTACAAGTCCATCCCAAAAGTGTAGTGATGAAGAACCCAATGGAAGACCAGCCTCCCAATCAGTATAGTACAATGATACAACTCTGCATATAACTGCAAATACATATAGCAGTACTGGATACATAAGAGTACAATGGCCATGAATAGGCATGATACAAAATATGACATGTGTGGTCAGCATCACGTACAATATACAGATCAGAATCTCCATGATGAATATATACAAAGGATCATGATCTCCATGAAAGTTGAAGATATAACAGATCAAGATCTCCATAATGGCTGGAAATGTCTAACATATACTGGAATCAAGTCACGAGAGCTGAAATCTCATGAACACTGGCACGATCATGGAGGTAGAATATATGAGATGCCACCAATATAGAAGGTCTTCTACACAAATCACTACGAGCACAAGTCCTACTATGTGAATAGAGGTGTCGAGGTTGAACATAGTAGTCCATCATCTGATTACTAGTCATTGATGTATATCGTTAATAGATGCGAGATCACCCACTAATAATGATAATGGGAATCAAGGTACTAGAGTTCAAACTAACAAGTGTGAATAAATTTGTTGAGGTAGAACACTTGAGAGAATCCATCAATCAAGGGACATTGATGTATTCCCAAAGAACTATAGATGGTGAGAGAACCTACCACTGATGACTGCAAGTCTCAAGGCACTAAAAAATGACTCTAGATTCCAATCCCAGAATAAATGATTTGAAGTCGATGGGATGAAATCCATTGGAAGGAGGGAATTAAGGCATCCCCCATCATCCAACATGAGGTACTCAGCAAAGCTGTATAATGTGGAAGGACTCGATCATAAGGTACATGAACTAGTAACTGTATCGAGAATGGTCGACATGCAAAGTCAAGATAACTGAGGAATGGTCGACTCAAGTTTCAACTTCCTTTGAACAAGAGCATAACGGCAAATGGTGACTAAATGTAGGTAGAATAGACTTGATATACAAAACAGGGACATCTCTACAACACAAGAGGCATCGATAGAGGCTCCATAGGGACTGGAAGCTTAACCAGTCGATGGAGATAAACTCATATAAATGAGTATAGCTCCTAAAGTCAAACTATAAACCCAACCAATGGATGTGATATACAGTGCTCTATTCGAAGGAAACACGACTCGACAGCTACCAAAGATAACATATTTCCTTGTCCGGATTTTTGGTTTTTTAAATTTTTTTGGACTTTTCAAATATTTAAAAACCTTGAAAAAGAATAAAACTACTTTATAGTTACAGAATAGGAGGAGACAAGTGTCATATGGGAAAACAAACTAGTTCCAAGTAGTGGAACATACCTATGCTCAATGCAAGGATACATGTGTAGGATAGCAACACTCAGGGGAAAGTACCCTCCCAGTAAACTAGGGAATCAAGCTACAAAGGATATAAAAGATGGCTCTGCATGGCTAGACATGAGACAAGCTCGAGCTATATGGCTAAAACTCAAAGTTAGGGAAGCCAGTGTAAGGCTCAAGAAGGCAGGAAAAGTTCATGATAATGTAATTAAAACTTGACATAAGGGAGTCCTGAGGGAAATAGGCCAGAAAAAGATCAAGAGGAGTATGCGGCTCTTGTGAAATGTCATGGAAATACTATACAACGGACTCCCACACCCTAAGGGACAAAATGTCAGCATGGGCAACAAATGAAAATAAGGCGCTAACTAGGGTACCCATGTAAGGTAAAGCTCTACCATTCACATCATGCCACTTCTAATGATAGCAAGAAGGTTCTGTGACATAATATAATGGGTTCGTACCTAAGGCTATAATGAAAAGGTCATAAGGTCGTGCAAAATGAAAATGGGGGTGAACCTAACCTATATGCCATTTTAAGCATCATACCTATAATGGGCATGAACGGGTCAAAGTAATGGTCGAAATGATGCTCACAATGGTCTCCTACATCATAAATTATTTCAAAAACGATCCAAAAGGATTAGAAATGGTCCAAAATATAGAAAAGGGGGTAAAAATTTGAAAAATTTCTATAAATAGCAAAAAATTCAAAACATTATATAACATTTGAAATTTTTACCCAATTGAGCTCAGAACTTCAACAGCGAATTCCAAGAGATCCAGCCGACGAAATCCACTCCTGTTTTTTCTAGGTACTTACCCATGCCCTGCTCTTTCATTTTCATGCAAATTTTATCAATTTCCATGGTGCATTTAGGATTCTAGGCCAATCTAAGATGCCCGCCTCAGCCCACACAGAAATCAAGGATTTTTCCACGTATAGGGCTGGATATATGTGGAAAAGTACCTCAAAGTCGTGTACATACATGGCTGTTTAGCAAACAGTCATGTATGCGGCTACGTTCAATGTTTTTCAAGTGTTCTAATGGATCAAACTTAAATTTTATGTACAGGATGGTCCTAGAATGGAGAGAATGTGAGCACGATGATGTAGAAGGGGCAGTAAGGGCAGATCTAATGGCTCAACAAGCTTTGTGGTCATGCGGGCTCTACAATTTTTGGTGTCTTGGTGGTATACGGGCCAAACCAAGACTGCTACAGATGCTAGTAGACTACTGGGATGTAGACTCAGAGTCATTCTAGATAGACAGGATGTCCCTCACCATAGAAGTGGAGGACATATACTTTATTGCTGGGCTTTCTTGACTGGGGGAAGTGGTGAACCTACGCTCTTGCGGGCTCGGAGGTGGCCTGACTATAGATGAGTACATATCAGTGTACTGTTATCTAAACACGGAGAAGGTGGGGAGTCAGATCCCAACTAACTCCATACAAGTGCTAGGCCTAAAGGATATTCTACTGACACTAGGTAGGATAGCAGGGATAGCCTCACTCCACCAGGCCTCATGGCCATTGATGTTCTATGCCATGGAGTGCATGAGGCCCATAGTTTACAACTGGGGTACGACATTGTTGAGCAACATCAAACAACAGCTCAGCAACTGCAAATGGGTAGGGTGTGAAACTTTGGTTTTAGCAGCATACTGAGCACCTTCTTCTTCGAGCGTGTTCTAGGATTGACCCCTAGAGTTGATGTTCCTTTACCCGTGGGGTTCAAAATCCATTCCAATGACGTTGGGAAGATGCTATGCATAGACTGGGTGGAGGTATGGTGTCCAACCCCTATCCAGCTGATTTCTTTCTATGGTGGTGATGACAGATAGTTTCCATCGATGATTACCCCTATGCGGGGATAGATTTTTGGGGAGACCTCGACATGCCACTACCACCAGGATCAACATACGGTGACATTGGTAATGAATCTCGACCCTCTTTTAAAATTTTTGAGTTATTTAATTTTTTTTTGTTTTCTAATTGTGTGGAATCAAAAGACAAGTTTTTGGGTGACAATACATAGTGACATCTACCTTATGAATGTAGATGTAGGACCATGGTGGCCTGAAGGCTTCCCTCGTCATAGACAGAGGCGAAGAGGAGATGAGATCATGGGTGTGGATCTGGAGCAAATGCTCCAAAGCATTCATACCAACTTCATGAGACTAACACACAAGGTACCCATGGCACAAATCGAGGACTTTCCTGAGGCCATGCAGTGCC
>LPNX011044754.1:195179-262872 GCA_001517045.1 Pseudotsuga menziesii | reverse complement strand
TCTTGTCTCTTGTGATGTGCTTATGTGATTGCTGTACTTGTTATTCTCTCAGTGAAAAGATCTTGTTATAATACTAGCTTAAATGTGGAAAAACTAACACCAGGTGGTGGGTGTACCATGAGCATGGGTGCGGCTATTTCAATGGCTAGCTAGAGCTGTGGTGACATCCCACAATCACAACCCCCCTCCTCCTCCACAAGCTTAGATACCTGGGAGTGATACATTTTGTACTACCATGTATTTATAGTTTGGTGGCTCGAGAGCCCCATTTTTGTATTATGACACTATGTATGACCACATTTTGGATGTTTATAAAAACTTTTATGATGATCGATTTATTTATTTACATGTGTAAAAATTTATTTTTGTGATGAGCTTATTGTCTATGAAACAAATGTCAATCTAACACATAGTTAGCATATGAGTCAACAACTTGATTATTAATTCTTGGAACATGTATGTATGTTATAATGTCAAATTGTCATTCTAACAATCTCACACATAAGAATCTTCTTAATAATGTTGGATTTCTGACACGGTACAAACCATTAAGCTGTGACACTACTAAATCAGAATCAAGATGTACCTCGAGAGAGATAACACCATGTGAAATGGAATCCCATAGAAGCTCAATAGCGACACTATATTCAACAACATTGTTCGAAGAGGGCCATAAACATATGCCTCCTAAAGACAATACCTAACCCGTAGGAGTATAAATCACGCAAGCAGCAGAGGCTGAGTGTTGAGTGTAACGACTCACACCATCCACGAATCCTATGAAGGTGGAAGATTCCATTGACATCTTCCAAAAGAAATGGAAACTAATCACAAACCCGATCACCATAAGAAAAGACCTACTTATGCAAAACTGTACAATAATATACAATAGTCAGCCTTAGCTGAAAATCATGCATAGTACTTTTTAAGATAGAGCCAATTTCTAATCTCTCCCAAGTCCATTCCCTCATAATCCACTAACTCATAAGTGCCCTTCTCTAATATGCATTTAACGACGTAAGGACCATGCCACATGGGGTTAAAATTTCCTACCCCCACGGGTTCTTTCGGTTGATCCCACAAAAGGACCAAATCTCCCTCACTAAACCTCCTTGGATGGACAGACTTATTTTACTAGACCTTAACGCGATGCTTATTCACTTTTAGAGCCACCAAATCATCTCGGCGCTGCTCATCAAGTTGCTCTAAGTGGACCAAACGCTCCTCCAATAGGGAAGTGTTTGGTAAGATCTCTATGGCTAGCTTCAAAGAAGGAATCTAACACTCAACTGATAATACTGACTCTGCTCCATGTACAACATGATATGGAGAAAAACCTGTGGAAGTCTTAACAGCGGGCCTATAAGCCCACAAAGTAGGATATAACATAATGTGCCAATTCATCTTGCTTTGTGCGATGGCTCGTTGGAGAATGGATTTGAGTGATTCGTTCACTGCTTCAACCTGTCCATTCACTTGAGGGTAGTAAGAGGAGGAATTATCTTGCTTGTACCCTAAATTTGAGGCCAATTCTTCCATCATATGATTTTGAAAGTGCGTTTCATGGTCAGTGACAAGCTCCTTCGGAATACCAAACCAAGTAATAATCTAGTTGAATACGAAGTGTGCGGCTGTCTCATCATCGGATTTAACTGTAGGCATAGGCTTAGGCCATTTCGTGAAGTAGTCAACAGCCACTATGATATGATGATGCCCACCAGTCGAAGCTGGGTTGCAATCCATGAAATAAAGCCCCCACTTAGTGAAGGGACCGGCGATGATGATGGGATGTAATGGGGTAGGTCACGAGTGCATATTCCATGCAAACACCTGGCAAGGGTGGCATTTCTTGACCACGTCTACACAATCTTTAAAGATCGACGACCAGAAATAACCCACTCTTAAGATTTTTTGGGTTATAGAAAGCCCAGATAAATGACCACCACATGCCCCTCCGTGGAAAAATTTCAGCACAAGCTCAGCCTCCTCATGAGTTAAACAACAATGTAAAATGGAATCTACCCCATGGTAGTATAAGGTGTTATCCACTATGAGGTAATTCTTGGATACATGACATAATCATCGTTGTTCATCCCGTGAAAGGTGAGTAGGGAACTTAAATGTTTGTAAATATATGATAATGTCTCCATACCATGGATCCAAATTTGAGATTAAGAATATGTGCTCATCGACAAACGTATCTTCACAAATCATCTCCTCCTCCTCGCTTGGAAAATCTGATATAAGCACCACAAAAATTAATGATTTCTTTGATTTTTCCGAAACAACCTTGAGATCAAATTCTTGCAATATGACAATCCATTTATTATACTTTCCCCCAATCATCCTTCGAGTGAGGATGAATTGAAACGGATTGACATGGGCTACAACCAAGGTTTGGTGAAGGATAATATAATGTCTCAACCGTTGAACCGCATGTACAGTAGCTAAGGAAAGCTTCTCAACATGGGAATAATGGACTTCCGCATCAATAAGGCTCTAGCTCAGGTAGTAAATGACATGCTCTTGGAGCTCCTCATCCTCCTGGACCAAAACCATACCAAACGTCTCCATGGACGTGGACACATAAAGTAGAAATTCAAGGCTATAGTCTAGTGGACTAATCACCGAGGCCGATGCTAAGGCTCATTTAAGTTCATCAAAGGACTCCTGGGCTCACTCATCCCAACAAAAGGTGGTGTCCTTTTTCAAAACACGCATAAAGCCTCTAGTCAAATTGGCAAAGTTGACAATGAATCTCCGTAAGAAGTTTTCCATGCCTTGCAAACATTGAAGGTGTCTAATGTTTTTTGGGGGAGACAATTGAAGTATTGCCTCTACCTTCAAAGGGTCAATTCTTATACCCTCCTTGGAGATAATGAGCCCTAATAAGCGACCAGACTTCACGCAAAAAATGCACTTGTGAGGATTTAACCTGACCAAATAATGGTGGCACCTTTCAAACACTAATCTCAAATGATAGGAATGACACATTCTCATCCGAGAATGAGAAGTAAGGTCATCCAAAAATACTTCAATAATTGATTTGAGATCAAGTTCTTTCGATATGCAAAGGTTCCCCAAGGAAAAATAAAGGAAGTCTTATGTTGGTCCTTAGGTATAATTTGTATCTGATTGTATCCAGAAAATCCATCCATAAAGGAAAAAATCTCGCTACCCACACACTCATCCAAAATTTGATCAATAAATGGTGTGGGGAAATTGTCTTTAGGACAGGAACGATTCAAGTCACGAAAATCAGTGCATATATGGATCGCTCCCTACTTCTTATCCACTGAAACAAGATTTGAAACCCACTTTGTCAAGGGAACAAGATAGGTAAAACCAGATTTCAATAGTTTTTCTATCTCTGGCTTAATCGCAGGTGCTTTCCTAGGATTCACTGCACACAAGCGTTGTCGAACAGGCTTAGCATTAGGATAAGTTTTAATATCATGTTCAACAATGCGAGGGTTGATACTTGGCATTTCATCGTAAGACCAATCAAAGATATCAAGAAATTCTTTAAACAACTTGGTGTACTCTTGAATCTTAACATGGGAGCATTTTTCCCCAATATAGGCATTCTCAATCTTGCCAGGATCATGAGAGATATTGATAGGAATGGTAGGAGATATATTTTTCCATGTTCCCATTAACCATCGAACCAGGAGAGTTTAATGGAACCATGGGACTACCAATTCTCTCACTAAGAACCTCCCTAAAGTCCTCATGCTCCAAGCGGTCAAGCTCAGGAAGAAAATAAGATCTATGATGCAATTATTCCCAAGGTGGCTCAACCCCTGACATGGCCTCAATAATCACTTTGTCTAAAGGAAAAACACTATCAAGGCAATCATGCACGTGAGAAGATTGAACTGCCCATGCAGGAAGCACATACAAGTCCTCCTCCTCTGTCCATGAAGAGGAAGGACTAGGCTCTACAACACTTCCAATATTAGCTTGATAAGCTACCATAGTTGCAGTAAATGGCATGCCCATCACGATGGGCTCACTCGAAGCATTTGGTGTAGGAAGAATCCAAGGATCTTCCATATGGTTCATGTGAAAAGACACCGATCTCATAGATGCCAAAGCCTCACCAGAACTATACCCTATCATAAGGATAGGTGCAGGACAACTAAAGATTCCCATAAGGGATGGATACATGCCCACACCCACACTCCCAGTTGCTAGCTGAGAGTGCTCAACAATCAGGATTGAAGCTCCCGAAGATGCGGTAATTGACAGATTCTTGAATGACATTTGATCAATTGTAACTATCTTCCCATTAAATGGAAAGCATACAATGCAAAATAGAGAAGAAGATATGGCTTGCATACTGTACATCCAATTCCTGCCCAGCAAGAGATTATAGTCAAGGGGCGCATCAAGCACCTCAACCTCTATCGCAATGGTCTTCCCTCCCAAATGGACCTTAAGGGAAGGAATGATCCTGTGTAGCCTAAATGATCTCCCATTAAAAGCAGTCAACATGGTACTAGATTTAGACAACTCAGAGGAACCTAAACCCTTCAAACATGATAAAGACATCACAGAAGTAGAAATGCCTTCATCAATCACAGTGCGCTTGACGGTCATGTTAAGACATTGTACATGAATAAAAAGAGACACATAATAAGGAAAGTGAGGCTACACTCCCGCGGTTTCAAATTTAATCATGGAGGAAGAGTTATTATCATTCACACCAAGGGAAAAAATCAAAGCCTTCCTTTGCGAAGGACAACTCTGAAGTACTTCTAATGCAGACATCGCAAAAGGAGTGTGGCCCAAATCCTTGACAACAGAATAGTTCTGGGTGGCTCGGACATTGGTATTGTGCCCCGAATGCTTAAGGACTCCCTTAGGAATGTGAGGTGCAACTTCAAGTTTATCCACAGGTTTTTCAATACGCAAAGGAGTCCCTGGTGGATCAAGGTCCTTTCCTGGGTCGAGTTGTGATGAACCATAGTCCTTCGCACAGGTCACAACCTTCGTAGCACACACCATGTTGATGCAACCATGACCACTAGCCTCTGGTAGATCTTGATCACCACCAGACTGATCATGTGTCCTCAATTTCATGTTTTTATTGTGAGGTAAAGGGTTGGTCAGCACAGCTGGACCCTGTGCTAAGAATCTCGAGGCTTCATCTATACGAGGGCACAAGTAAGTAAAGTGATCCTCCTTACATAACTTGCAAGGAAATTTAACCTTACATTTAGATCGTTTGTTCCCCCCATCATTTCGGGCATTCTTGTCATTAGTATTAGCATTTTCGATCCTATTCCCACCCTTACGATTGTTCTTACCATTCTTTATATTCCTTTCGGGTTGCTGGTTACCCTTCTGGTCTAACGATTGCACCAAAAGCACACTCACCATTTGGGTGGGTTGAGACAAAGCCGTGGCTTGTCCTAAAGAAGATTGGTTGATCAACAATTTACTGAACTATTGCACAACTGAATCCATAGGCTTAGCACTTGCACAACCAACAATTCCATCAACATGTGGTCCAGGTTTAACTTTGGGGTCGAAACTAGAATGCGGAGCATTGGGAATGATCTCATATAACAAACCGGATTGAGAATAAATCAAGTCCAATTCCTGCACCCTAAAAATAGCTTGTTCCTCATTTTGAACTCCAGATGTAGAAACATCCTTCGCTATATAAGGCAATAACGACTTAACGAACCACTCAAGGAGAAACTTAGATGGTATGAAGGCTTTATTCAACCTCTTCCATCGACGCCACTCTTGGATATGGTCTGAGATATGTGTGGCTTTATCCTGCCGAAATGTCAACAAGAGTTCTGTACCAGCATCCTAACGCACTGGTAGCTTGAAGTGGTTGAGAAAATTCATTGCTAGGTCATCAAACAAATGGAATTCCCCCCTAGTTAACTCTATATACCGTTTCGCGGCAGGCCCTGTAAGGCTACATTGAAACAGCCTTAAACTGATTGAATCTTCATGTAAGGAATTGGAAGAGCACCATAGGTAAAATATAGTAACATGTTTGCTCAGATCCTCTCTAGGTTTGCCCTCGAATTTGGGTATGTCTTATGGAAGCTTAGTAGGGACAGTTGGCCAAGCCAAGCCATGAGATACAGGATCGTTCATCAGTCTCAAAAAGTCAGGAAGATTTAGCATTGCAACGAAAGGGAGCCTAGGATGAACAGGTCGATGCATCGCTCCCTAGTAGTGTTGGTTCACATAGGTCTGATTAGCATAACCACCATGGCCTTGGCCATAGTGCCCTCCTCTCATTTAACCCATGCAGGGTGGCATGGAAGCACCATAATTTGGTGTACCTTGACTATGTCGGGCTACAAATCGATAATTAGGAGAGTAAGCGAGTTGTTGATACCTGTACCCATGAGGCAAATAACCGTGTCCATACTACATCCCATAATAAGGTCCATAAGGCATCCCATGAGATGTACCATGAGACACTCTATAAGTAGGAATGTAGGCTCCAAAATTAATGACATGACCTCCAGAAATAGGGATATGGACCCCTGAAACAACAGGAGGTACTTGAACTTGAGACACAACTGTGCGAGTAGCAGTAGTATGGACATGACTCGTAGCGACATTCCGGCCCGAAGGACCATGTGAATGAGGTGGAGGAATGACATTCAAAGAATAAGGAACTGAGGACAAAGGGACCTGTGAAATTATATATGTGGTGTTCCCTTTATTCACTCGTCTTGGATCTGGTATCCTAATAGGATCACTAATCCTAGTTCTAGGAGGAATATGTGATGTAGCTTCCACCGCTAGGATGGAAGGTGCAATATGACTCGTGGTCCCAAAAAATTTCGCATGGTAAGGAATGAGAGTGACCCCAGGCGTAGTGTTAGGTTCATACTCTGATTCAACATTAAATGCCAAATCATGTGTGGGAATACCAAACATACCATAACTACCATACCTAGTGCTCATGGGTTCATAATGAGTCTTGTTGTCCACCATTCCATACCAGCGATGCATGAATGGGGGATCATAGCTAGAGTAAGTAGGTCTATCATGAAAATTACCTATCTCAAAAATTATAGGACCTAACTCAGAAATTACAGGCATATCAGGTGAAGGATCATAGGTAGGAGTAAACTCCCCGTCATCCACTCGAAGTGGAGAAGAAAGCTCAGGAATACCATATTCATGATCTCCCATCGTGTGTGAATCAATGTGTGAAGTAGTCTGCCTGGGTCGTCTGTTTCTCTCTCCCAAAGGAGGAGAGGTATAAGGTGGAAGTCCTACTAAATGACACCAAATCCACAATGACTCAAAAATAT
Source organism: Pseudotsuga menziesii (assembly GCA_001517045.1). Taxonomy (NCBI): domain Eukaryota; kingdom Viridiplantae; phylum Streptophyta; class Pinopsida; order Pinales; family Pinaceae; genus Pseudotsuga; species Pseudotsuga menziesii. The sequence continues at coordinate 255,571 of LPNX011044754.1, read as the reverse complement.
AAAAGACTCTCTAATTACACAAACCCTAAGTAAGCTAACGTGCATAGAGCATACACTAATAAAATCTAAAGAAAAACATAAGCAATCAAAGGTAGGATAAGTGAGCTCTTGAATGAAGTAGGTATGTCTCACATAGGAGAGGCTTGAGACTCCCATACACAACAAGCGGAGGTACGTAACCAATTATTGTGGCCCTCAACTTCAATGCGTAAAGAGACTGTGCTGTCCAACCCCAACCTGGCTGGGACACCTATAGAATAACCCCTACAAAGCACCCCCTTGATATCCTAGCTAAGGAAACTAAGGTCACCTCAATAGAATCAATGCTCAGGTAGACAGTCGCAGGTGGGATTGACCGTATGGGTAGGGTAGCGAAGCCCGAAACTCTCGAAAGAGCCCCCAGATATGAATACAATCTTGGAAATATCTCTAGTGCTACTCAGTTATGACTAGGGGCCATCCCAATCAATAAATAGTCACACGGCCTCGTGCTTAACTCCCTTTTGAGAGGAGGATCCCGAGAAACATCAATTATACCAAGGAATTTCACACTCTCACCTGAACAGACACATACATGTTGTTGTTTAGTGGTCTTGGAGAATTTATTCACAATGAACTATTCCAAGACCCTAAATCCTAATCTTATTGTTGTAACCTATCAAAGAAAATAGTGTAACTCGTTTTAATTAAGCGTTGATTTTATTTGGCTTTATTACTCATAAGAGGTAGATGGTCATGCAACTGTTGTTACGACACAACATGAAGCAAAATGCACACCTAACAATCAATGCAAATGCATTGTGTCCAATGAAAACAGGGAATGCTACTATGTGAAATGAAAAATTTTTCTTCAAATGATAAGTGCAATCGTTCCTATATGAAATCCTGACTAATACTTCAAAGAAAAACCTAGTGCAAGTACCATGCCAAATGCAAAAATGAAATGCATAATGATGCAAATAAGCAAATATTTTTGGATTTTTTGAAACAAAAATGAGATACTAAAGCAAAAGAATTATTCTAATACCCCTAGACTCGGCAAGCACACTCAAACATCACTCACACAAAGTACTAAGGTAAAAGAAATCTAATGCACTAATCCCAAAACAAAAATCGAAAATGTAATGACAAGAACATTCTTAAAAAAGAAATTTACCCTAAAAAAAATGTCTCTGGTCAGAAACAGAGGTGTATACAGACTCTAGCAGTGTCAAAGGAGACTCAGCAATCATCAACATTCACCCAGCAATAATCAATCTACCTCTAGAAGGAAAAACTAAGGGAATATGTGATTGTTCGTAGTAAACCCACGTATGTACGCAGATATATCAGTGAAAACTGCATATATACGTGACTGTGAGTTAAAAACTCGTGTACAAGAATAAAAGTGCATAAAAACAAAGGCAAACAGACAAGCTGAGACAAACTTCACACCAATCAGACACTACCAGGCATACATTCCCCCAGACACAACACAGAAACAGAGAAATAAGAGCAATTCAAAGTCATTGAATGCCGATAAAAACCCTCAAAGGACAACTACTAGGAACTCCCCAGCGGAGTCGCCAATTCTGTTACAAAGAGAAATTACTAAGGCTTGGGGCACCACAACAGATAGCTTGAATCCAAAAATCAATCCTTTCCAATATGCAAGAGAAATCAAATATCTAACACTAAAGGATCAAAACTTGTACCTTATTCAATACGGTTGAAGTAGATCCCCATTGAACTTTCCAACTTCAGCTTGAATTGATAAATTAATTCCTCAACAATCAGTAAACAAGACAAGAATGCTATATATATTGGTGTTAGATCTACTCTAGCATATATAATCAACAACGTATAAGCATTTGAAATCATCCACGGATAAAATATTCATTCAAACATACATTATTGGACAAGAAAAGATATTTCTATTAATGTAAAATCAGATATTACAATGAATACAACCTCTGTCGACATGTCTACGAATCAGAGAAACTGAATCCCCCACTTGGGCCTCCACCACCTCAATCCTCCATCTCTCAATAGCAAGCTTACAAGCAAAAGGCAAGCTTGGGAAGAACACCAAAGTGCTCCAAGGGACAAAGGGATGTAGACTCAAGCATAAGTTCCAGCAATAATGGACTATAGCTTCTTTGCTCTTAATTCTCACATGTGCTTCAATGTATCCAAAGGGTTCCTTATATATCTCTTCAATGGGGCAATGAAGGGTCAAATCCAAGCAATCTCAAGGCATATGGAAGTCCAGGAGACAAGTTAGTCGAATCCATGTCAAGGAAAACTCCAAAAGAATTTGGCCTTTTGCACAAATCCCGATGTACACGGTTTTAGGGGTCAAACCTGTGCATATACGCGAGAAAGGGTTTAAAATTCATGTATAGCAATTTAGGAATGTTTTTAGGGATGATCTTGGAAACATCAAAGGTATAAAAAGGTCCATGGGGTCCAAAGATTCTGCAGAGGGACAGGGGAAGGCCATACAAGTGTGATTCACCAGGTGTGGTAAAATCAGCTATAACACCCATGAAAATTGAAAGAATCAATTGTTTAGACTCACCCATGGATGCATCCTACCAATGTACATTCACTTAGAAGATAGAAGGATTTTTCCTATGAACCTTCTACCAACAACCTCTGGCTACTTGCATTCCCACAAAATGTGCTTAAGAGAGCTTGTTTTACCACATACTCAATACTCACCATCCATAAAGCCACCTTTTTCTATATAGAATATCATACACTGGAGTATTTTTATCCACTAAATATCCATGCACAAATCCATCCTGTCATTCAAATTTGGTGTCAATGAAAACCTTTTACACTACAAGAAATACAATTCTTTTGAATCATAGCTCTAGATTGGATCATTAAAGGATCTTCTACTAGTCCCTTCAAATTGGACCCTACATTTGGATATGCATCTTATACCACTCATTTGAGATTGATTATTTAAGGCCCCTTAATCAAGAATCTATATGAATTAATAAAATACTTCTAATGAGTTAACAACCTCCATTCCAACTATGATATGGCATTAGAATTACACAAGTCTTTCATATGGAAGAATTTTTTCTTTCTCAATCTAGACCTTGATAAAATGGAATTATGGAAACACACCAATATTGAATCTTCTAGCTCTATATAGAGCATAGAGATTGGTGCCAACCACATCTATTGTCGAAAAATTTCCAATTCACAAATTTAGACAAAAAACTCCTCACAAACCAAAATCTCTTTAAAATAAATTGGCCTCAAAATTTGAACAACTGAGTAGAGGAAACAATGGCACAAAGGATTCAAAGGCCATGGATATTATAAGTATGTTATGCCTACAACATTTTGTATTGAAAAACCTGCCAAGTGTTTGAGCCCTCCAAGCATGTTGCTAGGAATATTGCACCTCTCGCGGACAAGAGTTGTTCCTCTAGGCCTGAATAGTTCATATATAGAACAAATGAGTGATGACAAAGATGGAAGACTTCCCCTAGAACTAGTAGATATCTGGAATGAGTCCTTTAGTTAGTTAGTAGTGTGATGTAGTTGTATCCTATGGTGATGAATATCCATGGATGTACCTACACAAACACATCAAACAAACAAGCAAGATCAAAGGTACCAGAACATAGTCTACAGTTCTATATTAGTGACTAAGGAATCCAATAGTAAAATGAATGATTGAAACATAACACATTTTACAAGAAAGAAACCAAATTTGCATTAAAAATGAAGAATAAATCTTACAACCATTTCCTTAGTGTTGTGATGCTCCTTCACATGCCATGCCTTTTCCTCAAAAGCTCAAAGTTGCTCCTTCTATGCTCACCATAGATTTGTCCAGAATCTCAATGCAACAACATAAATTTTATCCCCCTCGACCATGGGGTATGATCCAGGTTTTATAGGCCTTGGGAGGATAGGAATGGTTGAGAAAATGGTGGGTGAGGTGGAAGGGAGATCCTACTAGCGGGCATCTCAAGTCTAGGTGGTCCACAAGAGTAAGGATGAGGATGCCATGAATTCTTCCTTCGAGAAGCTTCATGAATATTCTCTTTTTCTCTTTTAAACTTGAGCACCACTTTTCTTCCATGCAAACAGAGAGTTACCAGGGTGGAACCACTCTTTGATCAAGGGACATAGGAGGTGGCGCCGCTTATTTTCAAGAGACAATGGGCATTACTAAAGAGGGTAACACCTTTTGTATTAAGGGAAAAGGTAGTGTTGGAGTCAAATGTGGAAAATAGGAGTTTGATCCAATGCCCAACTTCACAATTTTGGATTTGAGGGAAACTTCTGATATTTTAGGCCTCAACACATGGTGGTGGCAAGATTTATGTGTAACAAAATACCCCCCAAAGCATGAGGCTAGATGGATACGATAGGTGAAGCTTTGAAAGAACAAGTTATCACTTCGAGGAAGGAAATCACTTGATAGGGTATCATCATCAACCAGGATTCTAAATACATCAATGCTTTTGCCTCATAACCAAATGATTCCTCATAATGGCTGCAGACCAATACAAGGCAGACCCATGAGGGAAATGAATAAACATGGATACTAGAATACAACATAGATACATGCGAAGAAGACTCAAACTTGTACATAGCTACCAGACATACAATATAGATATATGTAAAATGGGCATGAATTTGAGCACAGCCATGACCATACAAATGTGGATCTATGCTAGGAATTATACAAAATACTCCATTGCAACCTGGGGAAAGCAATGAACGCTTAACAAATACCCAGGGTCTTCATCTTGTCTTCTACAAAGTATGATTCTATCCATGTGATTACAATGTCTTGATGTTGAACATGGTAGAAACCACTTGATTAGCGGTCAATGATGAGACTCGTTAACAAGTGTGAGGGACATCACCATTAATGTCAATGATTTTCAAGGTACCCTAGTACAATATCCTGAGTGTGAATAGATTATTTGATGTCGAACACTCAGTCGAATCTTTCAATCAAAGTTCAATGATGTGAACCTATGTCGAGAGTGAGAGAATATGTCGTTAATGCATACAAATCTCAAGGTACTATATTTTTGTTTCTAAGACTAATTCCTGGATGATGATCTGATGTTGACAGGAATAGTCTCGTCGAAGGAGGGCCATGATGAATCCCACATCGATGGCACAAAAATCAGAACAAAGTTATGGAATTTTGAGTATGATGTAACCATAGGACTGACTCAAAAGGTACTGACATAAAGGTTTTTTTTACTGCAGAGGTAAGCTTTCAATTTTCCTTTGAACATCGGGAGGCACAACTGAAGACTTGGCAGCATTGACTTAGACCAAACGGATACCAAGACATAATGCGTCAGTAAATGATGCATTCTCTGAAAGATTCAAAGGAGTGACATGACTCATGAAAGTGGATCGAATTGGAAGCAAGCTGAATACCCAATTGACTAAATGAAATGTAGACAAGTGCCATGTTCAAAGGTGACTAGTAACTACCACTTATTTGCAAAATGAAATAGTTCCCTTCCTTTAATTTCCCCATCATGATTAATGAGTTCCTCTTTTCAGTTTTACGAGTCCAAAGAGGGTAAAAAACACTCGTTGTATCTTATCCCGAGATAAGTCCATTCTCATATATTTCACGAACCTAAGAAAGGAGGGGTTCACTCCCAAAAGAGGGTCTCCCAGTGTTTAGTTTAATGATTCCATTGAAAGTTAACTTGGCATCATTCACGTTTAGAGAGTCTGAATGAAAATGGAAGAAGACTCCAAAGGGTCCTTTTTCATACAATTTAGTCTCTAGAGCCCAAAAAAGTATAAAATAATACCCAAGAGAACTCTTATAGTCATGATTGGATGGAGTGCTCACTTTTTGTAACTAGTCGATCCGAACTGAAAAAGGGGTAAACTATCATCGAAAAGACAGCTCTTCATGTATTTTTATGATTGTGAAGAAGACAAGTTCACTTGACAATATTTTCACATTTGAAAAGTCGAAAAGAGTTTAAAGAAGACTCCATTAGGGTTTCTTTTCATGATGAGCGGGTTTAACGATCCTGAAAAGAAGCGAAAACAACTTGGAACTTTGATACTAGGTTTAAAGAGCACAATCGAAGTATCGAAATTAGCACTTGATGAATTTTTCCATTTTATGGAAGTATGAAAAAGTCAAAAATAAAATTACCCATAGCCAATATTATTCACTTTCATCCCTGCAAGCACCCTTTTTTAAAAGACTATTAGCTTTCTAAACAATTTTAAAATTGACTTTTAACTATAGAAAAGGGAATTTTTAATGAAATGATTAAAAATATTAAAATAATATAATAAAACCCTAAAAAATATCAAATAAAATTCAAAGGAATAGTAACAACATTTCATTTTACTATTTACCAGGTTTGGAGAGCTACTTGGAGCAATTGTGTGCATATTTTTGGTGGAGATTCCAAAGCCGTTACCCGTCTGATTTTCGATCCGTCTGTTAGGTAGGAGATAAAACCATTCTCATCATTCATGTGTTTGAAATTTTTATTTTCCATTCCATTCCATTGAATTTTGGGGATTATCCCAAGGGTAAAAATCGTATCCCGGATAACACGCTTATCATTTGCGGGAAAAGAGGTGCCCATCGAAAAATGTGTTTTTACGCCTGCAAAGGCATTGGCACCACTTTGTCTCAAGGAGAAAGAAGCGGTGCCGCAAAGCACGCCCAAACAATCAATTCCCTAGCAAAAATAATGATTTTGAATTATTTTTAAAGATTGATTATGTGTCTTAATGCTTCAATTTTGGGTTTTTGGCATGTTATTACAGTCAAAATGGTGGTGTGGAAAGAAATACAACACGAGGAGGATGATTCCAGAGCTAGGGTACATGTAGATTCTATCGCTGGTTTACAGGGTTGTGGCCTTTTGAAATTCTTACATGCTCCCAGTATGATATCCCGTGTAAAACTATTGGAATACATTTTGTGAATGTGGAACTTGGAACAACAATATTTTGAGGTGGGGGACCATATTATTATAGTGGAGATGGAAGATATTTACTTTCTAACTGGATTATCTAGGCATGGAGTGCCAATTTCCTTTACAGGTTCCCGAGGGGGAGACATCGCGGCACAAGAACTCATAGTTCGCCACTGTTTCCTAGGCACTAAGATGTTGGGGAAAAAGATCCCCATCAAAAAAGTGATGGATTTTCCACTTCAGACAGTACTCTTCACTATGCATAGGGTTGCAAGAAGCCAAGGGGTTCATCAAGATTCCCAGGCACACATGTTGTATGCCTTGGAGGCTTTGGCACCCATTGTTTTCAATTGGGTCGAAGCATTGCTCAGTGTGTTCAAGGATCAGCTGACGAAGTGTCGAAAGGGATAGCTAAAAAATTTTGGTTATGGGACTATCCTGGCATGTTTATTTTTTGAGTGGGTACCTCCCCTGAGGCCACAGGTGGTTTTCATCGAGCTGAGAGCTCGATACCCCTGCATGCTATGGTGGGTAGAGCTCATGGCCCACACAGGAGGTGGTGGAGCCAAGGTCAACTACAGGAACACCTTTTTCCATTGGTTGGATGACCAAATCCTAATGATTGAGGATTATTCCTATCCTGCTATCGATTTTCGAGGAGATCCATATCTACCTTTACTAGCAAACTCCCAATGGGATGATATTGGTAAGAAAAATTCTCAAGATGTTGATTTGTTTTTGTATTTTCATGTTTTATAATTTTTATGAATGATGACGAGACCTAATGTTTTCATGTAGATGTTGGAGATGCATGACCTGGGGGTTCATCCCCAATGGATAGGTGAGCAGGGGATTGTTTCATACACAAAGGATACAACAAGTTAAATGAGTTGGAGGACAACCTCAATCGATTGACTCTGGACATTTTATATGATGATATAGATGACCTCCTTAGGAAGTAGCAAATACACACAGTTGTAGTGTCAGGTCGATTCAGCTTCTTATTACTGAGGGTAGTCAAGGCTATCATGTGCTATCATGAGCACCACTAGATGTTCTACATGATGCATACATTGAAAGCTAGCTAGCTTCAGGATTTTTTCCATTTAGTGTATCTGAAAGCCAGAGCACTCTAGTTGGGGTCTTGTGACCATCTTTTTGTAAAACACTATATATATATACAGACTTATTTACAGTTTTTATATGTGTCTTTTACTATTTATTTTATTTTATAATGGACCATTTTTTCTTTATAAAAGTTATGTATGGGAAATGTACCGGTCTAAAATGTAGTTTTCCAATGAGTTGGCAACCGTGTTATAAGATCTAGGAATGTGCCTATAAGTGATGGATTCAAATGACCTTTCTAACAAACATACTCTTTGAAAAATATGAAGAAGTGTAGGGTTTCTGATGGTATAAATGTGGTTTAAATGAAAAACCACTAGTTGTGAGTCCATGAATAATACCAAGGCATGAATGTCCCGAGATGTAGCCTCGGTCAATAAACCTATCACTTCCTGATACTTGGTGATGTTTTTGGTAGCTGGACCAATACAAGTCACTCCTGAACTGACTAAGTCATGTGCCGGGGAATACAAAATCCAAGCAACTAAAGCGAGGTTCAAGGTATGATGGAAAGAACCATTAGCAAAACCATAAAAATCCATCTGATCTACATAACCAAAACATGGTATAAACAGTATTGACAAGAAACTCAAAACCCTATTGAAAATGCCAAAAAACACACCAAAAAATCAAACAATATACATACATACAAGGTACCATACACAAATGACTTCAAGCATATTACCTCTTCAGTTACAACCCATTGCAAGGTTTCCAAAAAGGTATCCCATCATAGTCTACAAGCTCGTAGGATTCTTTCTCTAATACTTTACTGACGATAAAGGGACCATACTACATAGATTCAAACTTTCCCTTCCCTAACTTGTCATGTCTCTGATCGTAAGTCAGAACCATGTCACCTTCATTAAAGACATGAGTTTGAACAAACTTATCGTTGTTGGGCACCCGATATGCAAGTTAATTACAACTAACATACAAAGTGTTCAATATTTATTGTCAACCCAGGGAAGTCTTTTATTTCAAGGATAACATGCACTATATATGCTTAAACATTGAGTTGCTGTAAATAAACAATCTTATTCTCTGCTCAGCTATGCTCATCCCAAGGATCCACTTAATCTAATTTACTCTCTAAAAAATACAGTCACAATTACCTTTTACCATTCTAATCTAGAATTGAAAGATTCGAGAAATCACATCTAGATTACTTTTGCAGAAAATGAAATCCTGTTTACCAAATCATCTAATGATTCACCCAATTGTGTTGATCTAATTATTCTAGAAATCCAGAAATATAAATTAAATTCAACTATTCTAGAAATTCAAAGTACAGGAATGAAATTCTCCAATTACAAAAGCAAAGGGACAAACTGCAAGAATCTACAGAAACAACAATTGGAAGATCTAGGGATGAACAAGGTTGTTACAGCTACCACACAGTTACATAAGGAGCAATCACCTATAAAGTCTACTGTCACACGATACCACTACAGCTTTCCAAGAGATGCAATTAATAACACACTATAAATCAAGAACTGTTGCAGCTTACTATGAGAAAATGAAACTATCACAATATCACACAGCAGAATAATTAAAATTCCTAATTTAACTAAAAAATCCCTGTGGGAAGGCGGGCCTAGCCTTCACACAGATATGCTGTAAGTAACGCATGTTAAAACACTGGGATCTGAAGTAACTCCTTGTATTAAAAAAAGGCAGATAAATCATGCAACCTCAGTCGCAGCTAATACAATAATTTGGTTAAGTGTTCAACACTTGGCTCAGAATAGTTCCCATACTTATACAATGTCAATCCTAACATCCTATCCCTATTATTGGGAATCCATTAATATCTCTGACCTTCAGGCGACCTTAATTATATCAGCCCAATGCTTCCAGAATTCTATCAGTCCAATCTCTATGATGGCTCTTGGCCGTCTTGGTAAGGATAGCTTCAATGACTTTGTTAGTGCTTTCCACCTGGCCATTAGATTGGGGATGGTAGGGTGAAGCTATCTAGTGCTGAATATGGTACTTCTGTAGCAGAGCTTCAAATTGATGTGACACAAATTGTGGTCCTCCATCAGTAAACACTTCCTTGGGTACCCCAAAATAGGTAAATATTTCACTATACATGAAATCAATCACAACCTGGTCATTGGCTTTCACCAGAGCCACAGCTTCTATCTATTTCGTCATGTAGTCGGTACAGACCAAGATGTAGGCTTTCTGCTTGGAATAAGGGCTGATAGGACCAATAAAATCTAAAGCCCACCTATCAAAGGGTTCAACCACTAATTGTGGTTGAAGAGGCATTTGATCTAATCTATTGGGTTGGCGCATCCTCTGGCAGCTATCACAAGACTGAACATATCTTTTTGCATCCCTGAAAAGGGTTAGCCAATAGTATCCCATTCTCAGCGCTTTGTGTCCTGTCCTTCTGTCTGCAAAATGCCCCCCCACAAGGCTCATCATGGTAGGCCTTCAAAATATGGAATATTTCATCTTCTCTTGCACACGTTCTGATCTCAAGATCAGGGCCTGTGTAGAAGAGATGACCGTTTACCCAACAATACCTGGCACTTTGCTGAATAATTTTATTTTTTTCTCTTTTGGACAAATGTGCTGGAATATTTCCTCCAGCCAAGTAATTAGCGACATCTGCATACCAAGGGGAGTGAGCTGAAACTGCAACTAAGTGTTCATCTGGAAAAGAGTCCTCAATAGGCAAATTATCATCACTGTTAGTGAAACAGGATAAGGAATCAGTGACAATATTTTCTCTTCCATGTTTGTCTATAATGGTAATATCAAACTCCTGTGACAATAAAAGCCATCTAGTCACCCTGGCATTAGTAACAAGTTTATTCATTAGGTATTTAATGGAAGAGTGGTCAGTGTGCACAAATGTAGGATATCCAGTAATATAATGTTGAAATTTGTTAATGGAGTAAACAATGGCTAAGAAATCCTTCTTAGTGACAGTATAATTCAACTCAGTAGGGGCTAAGATTTTACTAATATAATAAATTGCATAAGGTATTTGGCCATCCTGTTGTCCTAAAACTGCTCCAATGGTAGTATCAAAAGCATCTAAATAAATGTGAAAGGGTAGGGTCCAATTGGGTCCTCTTAAGATGGGAGTTGTGGACAGCTTCTCCTTAAGCTTAACAAACACTGTCTGACATGCTTCATTCCAAACAAATTCCACATCCTTCATTAATAGTGAAAGAAAATGAGATCCAAGTTTTGAAAAATTTTCTATGAATCTTCGGTAATATCCAGCATGTCCTAAGAAACTTTGCACTTCTTTTTGAGTTATAGGAGTAGGAATATTTTTTATTACCTTGATTTTTAAGGGATCCACCTGGATTCCATTAGCAGAGATGAAATGCCCCAATACTACACCTTCACTCATCATCATATGGTACTTTTCAGTGCTTAAAAAGAGCTGGGTTTGTTCACAGCGAGTTAAAACATTTTCCAAAATTTTCAATTCTTCTTCAAAATCTTTGCCATAAGGAGTAAAATCATCCATAAAAATTTCCATACTATCATTAACTAATTCTGAAAATATGCCAATCAAATCTCTTTGAAATGTTGTTGGTGCATTGCACAAGCCAAAGGGAAGCACTATGTATGCAAACATTCCCCAGGGATAGGTGAAGGTAGTTTTATCTTGGTCTTCAGGAGCAATCTGGATTTGATTGTACTCACTAAACCCATCCAGGAAGGAGAAGAACTTCTTCCCTGATAAGGTGTCGAGTAATTGATCGATAAAAGGTGAGGGAAAATGATCTTTTTGTATTGCCTTGTTCAACTCTCTATAGTTCACATAGACTCTCCATTTACCATTTTTCTTGGGTACTATTATGAGTAGGGACACCCACTCACTGTCTGAAATGGGATATATAAATCCTACTTCCAAGAGTTTCTGAATTTATTTCTTCACAATGTCCCTAAGATTGGGGTTCATTCATCATTGAGGCTAGAAAATAGGTCAGGAGTCACTTTTAATATAAATATGATGGGTGCACAGGTTAGAGGGGATACCCCTCATGTCTGTGTGCTCCCAGGAAAATGCCCCCTTGTGTTTTTTTAAGAGACTGGTCAAGCACTTCTATTCATCTAGGGAGAGACTGGGGTTAATATTCATGGTTTTTCCACACTCTACTTCAACAAGAATACTTTTCAAATTTTTTAATACTATAACTATATGAGTGTCACTGACTAATGTTTCTTCTATGAGATTTTCCTACTCCTTCTCACCTAGAGTAATATTCAGTATTTGATATATTTCTTTATTGACCGAAGTGGGTTCACTAATGAAATTATTAATAGAATCATCTTCAGTTTCATCCTTAAAGGTTAAATCCTTCCCTATCATTAATAATGGTTGAATGCCCTCTTCTTCCTCTGGCTCCATCCATAAAGGAGTTTCAACTTCTAAGCTTGGTCAAGCTGGAGGATAGAGAGTGAGGTTCTTTGTCTCGGTTCTATCTAATATGGTCATAGACCCAGATCGACAGCCGATGTAAGAGTCAACTGTAGCTAACTAAAACCTTCCTATGATCAGTGGGTGTCCTCTTACCTGCGACTTAGGTTGTAAAACCAAGAAGTCAGTAGGGTACTCCCAAGAATCAACTGAGATGACGAGATCATCCAAAATTCCTTCAAGTTTAATAGTGGATCTATCTGCCAGTTCTAAAATAGTAGGGGTTGGACTGAGATTAGTGAGCCCAAGTTTTCTTATAGTTTTAATAGTCATAACATTAATTGCCACTCCTAAATCTACCAGTACGTTGGGTATTTGTGTGTGCCCAATCTACACAGTGAAAGTGGGATTCCCACGGTCGTCATATTTGGACAAAAGGGTTTTTCCCATTATTAATGCAGATAATTTTCCTATGACATGAATAGTGGGAGGATCCTTGTGTTTCCTTCCTGGTTTCCTTGTGCACAGATCCCAAACAGTTCTAGCATAGTGTTGTAATATCATAGATCACATAAGGTTACCAATAATACATACTAAAACATAACTATAAATCAGAGACAAGAGACAAGAACAGATAAGATAACAGATTATATTAATGCAATGAGTTCATACAAGGCAAAGAACTGAACTGGGTTCTCGTTTGGCTCAACAGCCTAATATATACAATGTACAGATAGTTACAAAATAACTACCTGTCAGTTCGGTGAACCGACACAACTTTTAGTTAGCCGACTTAATATTTCTAGTTAGTCGGTCGACCGACTTGGTCGGCTGATCGACTAAGTCATCCCATCGACTTAGTCGACTGATCGACTAAATCGGTCTTCGTTCAAGTCGACTTCATCGATTGCTCCTTCTACATCTCCCCCACGAACAAAACATTTCTTCATCCCGAAGAAACAGGGAGGTACACAAAATGAATCTCTGTCGAACCGTTGAAGAGTGCTATTGCTGTGGACTGTGCAGGAAGATGGTTGGTATCTTCTGGATGCAGACTTTGACGATGGCCAGATCTATGATGGCAAGGTGATAGTGAAAGTCCGTCCAACTTTGTAAATATTTTTGGATGTCGATCGTTAATGTTGTTAAACTTGATAGGACAGACATCTTTTCTGAAATGGGGACTTCTGCGATTTTCTCCATATTGGGGCCTAAAGCTTGGTTCTACTCTGCTGCTGCGTCGATGAGTTGTTTCATCTGGGGGCAGATGACATCGACCTTTTATAAGTTTGGCAGAGCCCACTGATGAGCTGCATGCTCCAGCTACTGTATTTTGTTGGTCTCCAGCACGATCTGTTCCTTTATAGTCTATTGAGTGCTGCCTCTATTGTTTTCCTTCCTTCCAAAGCATGAATGCCTTGTCTTGTCTGCCTTGTCTGCTGATAGACCTGCCCATAATGAGTAGGCCAGTCGCGTAATACTTCTTCTGTGACGATATATTCCTCCATGTGGTCCTGGAGCACTTTGTAGGCCTCTGAGAAAGCAGTGTGCTGTGCTAGGAGTAGTCGAGCAGTTTCCTCATTTTGTTCTTCCTTAGTCTCTTGCATCCGAGCCTGGATGGTCGATACCATAGTCTCGAAGAGCTAGTATGCTCTTTCAAGTGGTCGATCTGTGTCAACTTCGATAGGGCCTGGTATCACAGTTTGTGCTAGAGCTCTGCATTTGTCGAGAAACTTGACTTCTACTGCATTTTTGGCTATAAGATCTTTATTTTTCTAAACCATCCTTAGCTTTGATTCTTTGGCCATTGGTTTGAGAAGCTGGCCGACCTCTGGGTCGGTCAAGGAACTTGCATCCCTTAAGCTTATCCAGAGGTTGGAAGTTTTGGAATGGTGTGCTTTCTTTTTCTTGTGTTTGTCGGCCTCCAGATCTTGGGTGCCTTCAGCAGTTGAGGTTGGGTCTGTGGTCGGGGGAACGGAAGTCGATGGATTCTCTGGTTGGGGGGTTGGTATGACTACGTCCAGCTGAGAAGATGTATGTGGTTTTGATAGGTCTGGTTGTGAATCTGGTGGTGGTGGGGGGGTGGTGGTGGTGGAGGCGATGGGGTCGGAGAGGGAATTGGGGTAGAGGGATTGGCTGAAGTGTGTGGTGGGCTTCCGTCGGAAGAGATACCTGCTTCCAAAGGTGTGGTGGGTAGGTCATCCTAGGCATCGGTGATGATTGGCTCCGTAACAGACTTTGATGCTCCAATTACGTCGCCTTGTTGGTCTCGGGTGAATGTTGTCGTAACGGTTGCATAGGGATTTTTGCTTGCATAGAGAGGAGTTGTCGTTTGTACTTTGTGGGCCGACTGAAATAGTGCAGGCAATGTTGCGAAGAAATCTTTAAGCTCAGCGTCCTGGTCTACCTTGGCTTTGACTATCTCCAGGATTTCTCTTCCATATACGTCGGGGGGGACTGGCCGACTGTTGTACTGATGCTTACTCCTCGACTACGAGTGTTAGGGATGGAGGTGGAGGGGTCGACACAAGGTCGACAACATTTTCAGGCATCGGTGTCATTTTGGCTTTCTTCGTCCGACCCTCTGGAGCTCTTGCGTCCAGGTACCATTAAAACTGAGTTTCAACTGATACTTTATTTGCAGCGGCATCTTCAACAATGTCGACGGTCGTGGCTACTAACTCCTCCTCATCGTCGGATGAGTCAGCAAGAAGAAGTTTGCACTTACCCTTGCCTTGTTGTAGTTTTTGGGCCTTGATTCTCCTTCTGGCGATAGCTATCTCCTTGGCCATCTTCTTAATGATGCTTTTGGACAAAGCATATTCTGGGTCGACGTCCTCGACTTCACCTGTCGGTATTTGAATTGGGTCGACAGTTGCTAGAGTCGGAGGGGTTGTTTGTTGCTGTGTTTGTACTGTTTGTTGTTGTTGTTGTTCTGTCGGCTGTGGGTCGACTACCTTTGCAGTCAAAGGTTTCACAGTGATGTGTACCCGACTAGTGGGCTCGACCCGGGTGTCCTCCGACACAAATGTGCTGATGTAAAGATTAAGCTCGTAGTATTCCTCCTTTTCCTGGTCGGTAAGTGGCTCTGTGATGGAAAATTCGACCTGTTTGGAAGCCTTAGGTATTTGTATTTTTCTCTGAGCCTGTCGAGTCAACTCCTGGAAAATCTGATCGACCGTCGGATAGTAGTCGAGGTCCTGGGCTTTGGGGTCCTGACCTTGCATGTACCAGACTAACGTGTGGTCAAGTTCTAACTGTATATGGGAATTCACAGGGAGGTTTTGTCAGATGTTCTAGGGCACCCTTCACCTCGTCGTGCAAACCTTCAGCTGCTGGAACCAGTTTTCCAAGAATACTTTCACCTGTGCCAGATCATGCAGGGTTCCTTTTTGTGAGAAGGGATTAAATCGGTTCATCTCGAACCTGGTCGGCTCCCGGAATACTGGACTACCTTTTGGACAGATATAGTACATGAAAATCCAGAGAATGAGAGAGGGGAACTTGATCATACCTCCTGTCTCTTGGCATCTTTCACAAATGGTTTTGACCATGTTGGCAACATAGTCTCCCCATCGGTAGATCTGACCGTCGGTCGTGATTGTGTCGATAGCCTCCAGCATCTCCAGTTTAAGGTCACTGCCTTGACCAGCTAGTGTAAGGGTGATGGCAATGATTTTAGCCACAATTTGTGGCATCCGTGTCACGATCTGGCCAATCATCAGCCCCTTGGAATTCTTTCCCGACGGCGAGCCCGTAAGCTCTTCGATTAACCCTTATTTAATCCCAATCGGTACAGGGTTGCCTTGGTTGGACAGACCAGTAAGTCGGGAGATAACATCCTCAATAATGTCAATCGGCCTGTCGAAGTAGAATCGACCGTTGTGGTACCGGCTAATAATGAATTTGACCGCTGCTTCTTTCGTCCCACCGAAGCTTGCCATTAGTGGTGTGTTAGGGTAGTTGAATATGGTGCTCTTTCGGATCTTCTCAGTGGCCTGGGTCATCCTTTTGTCGACATAGGCCCATTCTTGGATTTGTGTCCAGAGTTTCTGCCATTGGCCGTCTTGGACTTTGGCATTTTTTATGTTCTTTAAGCGGCAGACCAAAGGTGTGTCCTCTGCCTGCAGCTCTCTCGCCTTAGCCGTTGCTCGGGTCAGTTTGGGTGCCATTGTGTCAGGTTGGTCAAACGTGTTACAGGGTTCTTGGGGTTTAGTCAACTGGGATTGTGAAGGCTCTGTGGGTAAAGGGTGTGGTGGATGGGTCTTTGACTGTCTGGTATTTATAGGCATGGGTGTTTTTGCATGCAGGGATGGATGTATTAATGGCAGACTGGACAGTCCGGCTGTAATACTTGAATGGGACTTAATGGCGAAATGTGTGTGGTGCTTGAGGCCATCAATGCGTGATGGGACTCTTGAGGTCGTCGATCGATGTCGGAGGTAAAAATGGTCGATCGGATTGGTCGATGAGGATGGTCGAAGACAATGATGTCAGTTATTGAAGTAGTGAGTTGCTGTCATGGTTGTTGTGTGTGATTGTATCGGTTTGTTTTGGAAATTTTTAGGTTTTTTATGGGTTTTTAATTGACGGTTAAGGCCGGTTTTTTTTTTTTTTTTTTTTTTAAATCTTGGTAACGTTTAAGTCGGGCTCCATTAACGAGCTTCCAAAATACTAGGCTCTGTAATGTCTTTAGTTGGACCGAGCCATTGGGGTGTATTTCATCGACAATGTAAGGTCCCATCCATTCTGTATGTAGTTTCTTGGGTTTTCCTTTGACTCAACTGTTATAAAGTAAAGCAAGGTCGCCGACCGACAGGTTTTTGTTTTTGATGTTACGGTCGTGCCATGCTTTCTATTGTTGTTTGTGAATTTCCTGTGTTGGATAGCCATGAGTCTATGTTCTTTGAGCTTACTGAGTTGAAATAGTCGGTCCTTTCTTGCCTGTTTGACATCGACATGTAATAGTTGTGCAATAATAGGTGTCTGCTGTCGGAAATGTAGGGGGAAGACTGCTTCTTGCCCATAGACTAGTCGGAAGGGGGTTTGGTCGGTCGACCGTTTATATGCTGTCCTATATGCCCAGAGAACCGCAGGGATTTTCTCATCCCAATCATCTTTGTCGGTACTGCATATTTTGGTTAACCCTTTTGTCAATGTTTTTTTGAAAGCTTCAATCACGCCGTTTGACTGAGGGTGATATGCGGTGCTTCGTCAGTGGTCGATGTGAAATTGGTCAGTCAAGTTTTTGATGGTTTTGTTGATAAAATGTGATCCTTGGTCGCTAATCAATGTGAGTGGGCATCCAAATCTAGTGATAATGTTTTCGTAGATAAACTTAACAGCTACCTCACTTGAACATGTGTCGACGGGTTCAACTTCTGCCCATTTAGTGACATATTCCACTGCCATGATAATATATCTTGCACCTGATCGTTTGGCAGGGATAGGGAAAGGTCCTATGAAGTATATAGCCAAAATTTTGAATGTGAGGCTAAGGTTTACAGATATCAAGGGCATTTCTGTGCTCAATAGAGGTTGACCAAGTCATTGACATCTGTCACATCGACTAACAAAGTTTTTGCAATCTTTGTGGATTGTCGGCCACCATAATCCTGACTATGGATTTTCTTTACAGTGGTGTCTGCTTGGAAATTTCCTCCTGCAGGTCCATAGTGTGCTTCGTGCATGATTGGTTCTCTCTCATGGTCGAGTACACACCTTCTAAGAATGTCGTCTAACCCCATTTTATACAAAAATCCATTGATGAGGCTGTAAGGTGTAGCTTTCATAGCTAAGATTTGTTTTTTCTTGGTGTTCAGACCTTCTGGTGCTTGACCTCTCTCTAAGAACTGAGCTATTTCTTCTAGTTCTTTAGGTATTGCTTCTATGCGGAATAGATGTGCATCCGGCAAGTCGTCATCGACTCCGGTCGGTTCCTCCCCTGTGTCGATACGGGATAGGTGGTCGGGCCCGACATTTAACTTTCCTGGTAGACCACTACTTCAAACTCAAATTCTTGAAAAATAAGTAGCCATCGACAAATTCTTCCATGATGAAGGGGTTTATTAACAAGGTACTTCAAAGCTTGATGGTCGGTATAAAATGTGAAAGGGTTGGCCAATAGGTAATGTCAATACTTTTGGAGAGCAAAGACCATACCTAGGGCTTCTCTTTCAGTGGTCGAATAATTCCTTTCAGCCTTATTTAATTTTTGACTGCTGTACACTATAGGGTAATCCATCTCGTCATCCCCTAGTTGAGTCAGGATTGCGCCGATTGCTATGCCTAAGGCATCGATATGCACATGAAATTTGGTCGACTAGTTTGGAAATTTGAGTATGGGGGATTCAACCAGTTTTCTTTTCAGTTTGTCGAAGGAGATCTGACATTCTTCTGTCCACTTAAATTCTTGGTCTTCCTTTAGTAATTATTCTAGAGGGTAGGTCATGTCTGAATAGTATCTTATGAACTTCCTATAATATCCTATATGTCCAAGTAAAACCTGAACTTGTTTAGGATTTATTGGGGGTTTCAGGTCAAGGATGATTTTAATCTTGGCAAAATCGACTTTGATACCATATTTACAGACAATATGCCCTAAGAGTATTCCTATAGGGGTCATAAAGATACACTTCTTAATGTTCAGGGAGAATTGGATCTGTCGACATCTCTCCAGCATAAGTCGGAGCCATGTGCAGTGATCTTTTAAGGTGGAGTATATAGTCTAATCGTCGAAGTATACTGCCATGGTCTTATAGATATATTCTTGGAAGGTCTTGAAAACAATTCGGGAAAACACAACAGGTGCATTCTTTAGCCCAAAAGGCATAACTCTATAAGAAAAAGAGCCAAATTCACATACAAATGTTGTCTTTCTCTGGTCTTCCTTTGTTATTGGTACTTGGTTATACCTTGAGAATCCATCTGTGAAGGAATAGCATTCATGTCCTGCCACTTCATTTAAGATTTCATCAGCATAGGGGGTTGGGAATGGATCTATCAATGTGACTTTGTTAAGCTCCCTAAAGTCTACACAAATTCTCAACCTTGTCAGGTCGTGTTTCTTTTGCTGGATGACCATGGGACTTGCCCATTCGGACTGATCGATGGGGTAAATGATCCTTGTTGCTAGCATGTTGTCTATTTCCTTTTTAACTATGTCTTTGTACTTATGAGCGAGTTTATAAGGTCTTTTCTTGACAGGTCGGACATCAAGTTTAGTATCTATTTTCATTTCTCCCATCTCTTGTACTAAGCCTTTTAAGTCTTTATAGTCCCTTGCAAGGACATCCTGGAACTCTCTAAGTAAATTCACTATTTCAGTGGTCTGCTGTTCATTCCAGTAGTCACCAATCTTGGCTATTTTTGGTCGGTCGTCATTTGAAATGTCGACCTCCTTAGTTTTCACTTTGGCATCTAGCCACTCTGGTGCTTTAGCTTCATTGATTGGCCAACTTCCTTCTGTGAACTGTGAGAATGTGGTAGGGAAGTCGACTGCAGTCATTCTGTCAAGATCTGGTTTGTTGATAGTCTCGACTTTCAATATTGAGTAGATCGGTTTGGTTGTTTCAATGTGGTCGGTCTTCCATCTGAAGCTTTTACCTTTCATGTGTTCATTTTCTAAGTGTAAACGTGTCGACTGTGATTTTGATTCAGTTTGTATCTTGTTATAGTCCTTGACTTGTCGATGGTCTTGGAAGGGTTGTTTTTCCGTCGGTTGAAGAAATTGTTTGATTTGGTGTGCTGTCCCAGCCAATTGGTTGTTTTGAGGTATGAACTAGAAGTCTTTAATAAAATTTTGTTTAAGTTCATGCCAAAAGAAGGTTTCTCCTTGAGCTTCCTCCATCTTATACCATTTATTGGGTAAGTCGGCTAGTGTTGAAGGGAACAAATGTGGCCAGGCTCTCTCATATTTATATCCAAGTCTTCTCCACTCCTTTTCACAAGTCTTAATGTGTTCTTCTGAGTCTTGAACTTGGATAAAGAGAGGTATTTGAGCTTCCTGGGTTAACTTTTTTCCCCCAAACCATTCGACAAAGAAAGTTGAAGCAGTTGTCTAGCTCTGCAATTTTGTCTGATGGGTGTCCCACCACCTAGTTGCTTGACCTGTAAATGTTTCCACTAAGCTTTGAAGTCTTCCATGTTCTCCAATATTTTTAGATACTTGTTCAATGTGCATGACTGGGGATTCCCTCTCCTTATATGTGGGTATTTGAGTAGTGTGTAAGTTGGTTGGATGTAAGGTAGGTCGTTCCCTAACTTTCTTTTCAAAGAGTTTGGGGATAATTGATACAATGAAGCACTGTCAGGTGGTTTTTTTCTGTACTTTTTGTATAGTCCAGCACCCTCTTGCTTGTGTTTCATAATTTTCCATTTCCCAGTCATATAATTCAGCATCTGAATTATAACCAATTGAGTCTTGGTTACCTAAGTGAAGTTCCCCATAGATGTTTGGCTCTATATAGTCGGCAGTGTTATGGATCTGGTAAAGCTGTCTAACATCGAATTCCTCATCAATCGGTTCTATCCAAGGTTGTCCTTGGGAAGGATTAATGGGTACAACGAATTTGTGACCATTTCCTTTTAATTTAATTCGTTCTTTGTCTAAGGATATGGAGGCTTTCATCTTTCGTCCCCAAGGTCGACCAACTAGCGCTGGGAAGGAGCTAGATCCTTCTTTTGGGTCGATGATTTCAAAGTCAACCTTAGTCGAAATTCCTTTGATAGTCGTGTTGACATATTTCCAAACCCCAATGGGTTCAATGAGACCTTGGTCGGCGAGTTTTAGGTAAATACCTGATTTGTAGAGTCGAGGTCTTCCCATCTTTTCCCATGTATCCCTGGTCATGATATTTACTTGAGATTCGAAATCGAGAACTACTTGTCGGATGTGATAACCTTTGATTTCCAGGTCGACAAGTGGGTCGACATCGTTTTTGTCTTTTTGGTTTAGGATGCATATGTTCTTAGTTTGTTTTTTGGGATTAGTACTTTTCATTTCATGTAATAAATCAATGAACTGGGCTATGGATTTGTCGTTTTGAATGAGATGGGTTAATTGCTGTGTCGTGCTAAATCGACTGTTAATAATGTCTTCTTGTTGTGCAATGTTGTGGAATATGTGGGTGGATTCTTGATATGCTTGTTTTTCTTTCATAGGATCCGGATAACCATTTTTGTTTTTTATTTTACTAATTTGACGATTATCAGGGCCTGTTTTTGTGCCTTGTCGAGTAACGATATTCAGATTCTTAGTAGTTAGCACATCATGCTTTTGTACACAAGACAAGACATTAACATTTTTCTTATTATTTATTTTCTCTAACATGGTAGGGCAATCCTCTAGAGAGTGATCACCTACTCCACAATGGTTACAGAATTTCAGATCAGCCATATCCTTGTATGGACAGTCGGTGTATCAATGCCATTCTTTATGACATATAAAGCACTGGGTAGATCGACGCGGTCGTATGTCGCAATTCCCGATGAATCGACCTCTTCCTCCAAACCCTTGTCATCGATTATCATACCAGCGCTCATATTGTCATCTTTTGTATCTTTGCCCATTCTGGTCATTGGTATTATTTTGCTCATTGTTTTGTGCTACTTCATTCATCTGGTAGACCGCCTGATAATTCTGTTGGTTTTTTAGGTTTAATTGACAGTTGGTCGTGTTGTGACTTTTTGTCTCGCAGATGGCGCACCATGAAGCTTTTGCGTTCTTCATGTTAAATGGACATTCTTTCATAGAATGATCTCCGTGCTCTTGGAAAATGTCGCAAAAGGATTTAGTTTGCACAAAGCAGACGTCTTGTCGACTGTATTCGTGTTGACAATTATCTTTCGAGTGTCCGGCCGTGGAACATTTAGTACACCAGATTTCTTGATTCTTGAGGGTCAGTTCTTTCAAAGACTTCTACACATTCTTGAGCTGTTCTTCTATCCTGTGGTCTGTTGGATACGCAGGTATATCTTCGTCCATTTCCACCTGCAGATCTTTGGTTAGCGCATCTTCATATGTCTTGAATGTTTCCAAACTGATATGTTGGCGTACTTTCTGTGATAATCCTGCAAGGAACCATTGAATTAGTAGTTGTTCATCAATAACATAATCTAGTTGGCTTAATAGGTCCTTCCAACGTTTATCGTAGTCGCGGACTGTCTCCCCTGGCTTTTGCTGTGTTGTCTTGAGCTTTTTGGCAGCCAGGTGCTTAGCATCTGGGGTTTTGAAGAATGATAGGAACTATGCCTTGATCTCAGCTTTCATCGCTCTGGGTTTTCTTTCTGAAAAGGTCATGTACCAGGTCAAGGCCCTTTTCTGTAAAGCTCTCGTGAACTGAGCCATCTGTCAATCTTCATCTGTCACCTGGTTTGCTTCCCAGATCAACTCACATACGAACCAATGTCGTATGGGGTCTTCATCCCCCTCATAGAGAGGAATGTGAGCTGATCTATGACCCATGTTTGAATCACTTTCACTGCTCTCAGAAGTTGGCGGGGTCGTAGGTGTGGGTGGTGGTGAAAGTGGTGGGGTTGTTGATGTAGTCGTGCCTACGGAATTTTGGTTAACGAAACTATTGCCCCCGTCGGTAGTCGATTCTTCTTCGACGTACAGTGGGTTGTTGTGGATTTCTGCTATCGATGGTCCACTGAATTTTTGTGTGCACAGGTCTTCTTGTTCAATTTCTTAAAAAGCTGTACTTGGGAGGGGGGGTACTCCTTCATGTGTCAGTAAGAGAAAGTGGATACTTCGGAGGGAGGGTCCCGCTTGAATCGTCACCGAGTTCCCTTCAAATGGTCGACGTATCACAAGATGTCATCCGGTGTACGTGTCATCGCCTAGTCGACTCCAGATACTATAGTCACCAGCTCTTAGTCGAAGGTCATCTTCGACAATAGTCTGTATTCTAGTATGGGGATTTAGTGGGGAAAGGGTCGTTCCTTCACCAGGAGCTATTAACTGGAGAGCTTCTGGCTGCTCTATCCATACTTCTTCCTCCGTAGGGGACACCTCTTCTTCTATGCCCTCTTCCTGTCGGTCATGACCCGACTCTGGCGGATTCTCTTCTCGATCGGTCTCCCTAGGGTTTTGTTCTTTGCGTAGCCCAGTGGCTCTTTCGCGTCTTGCTTCCCTTCTCTGTTGTCTTTCATCCCTTTCCCATTTCTGAATGTCCGAAATACTTCCATGCAATACTATTTCTTTGGGTCCTCTATGGTCTACTTTTCATTACTAGTGACAGCTATCTCTTTTTAGGTCGACTAGGATCCACTATACTCTACCTCCGACACATGACCAGCTACCCCCCCATAGGCTACCCGACGCTTTTAGAAAGCCCAGATAGTTCAACTCACTTGCTGAGGAAGTATTCCCACTCCCTTTCTGCAATAAATTTCTCCCACTTCCTCTGCTTCTCCGCCCAGTTAGTGTTTGGTGGCTATTCGCACAGTGGTGGTCTAGGTTCGACGATGTGGCATGCTCAATTCTTTATCAAGAATTTGAACAACAAGGTCAGCAAGGAGCACAAGAATTGTTCGGTGAAATATGTGTAGAATTCCACTTTTACAGTTTCTACCGACATTCGGTCTTCGACTGCTTGCTCTGCACAGAAGTCGTCAGCAATTTTCTCAAACCACTCCGACAAATTCGTTCGTCCCCCTCGGAACAATTTATCTAGCAACTGTTGTTCTTTAGTCATGTCCGGATTTTTCATCTAGAAGTTGCTTCAATAGTTGTGGCACTGATTCGACGAATTTTTCCTGTGTCTCTGTGAAAAATATTGCTTTGGATTCAGCGACTGTCAATCTGTTTCTTCTTGCGTAATTTTGCAAGTAGTTCGCAACTTTACGGTCCCACCAGTCCTTGATCTCCTGCTCTGGTATCATATGTGAGCATATATTTTAGACATGTACTACCGGCAACGGAACCAATGTTGTAATCTCACAGATCACATAAGGTTACCAATAATACATACTAAAACATAACTATAAATCAAAGACAAGAGACAAGAACAGATAAGATAACATATTATATTAATGCAATGAGTTCATACAAGGCAGAGAACTGAACTGAGTTCTCATTTGGCTCAATAGCCTAATATATACAATGTACAGACAGTTACAAAATAAGTACCTGTCGGTTCGGTGAACCGACACGACTTTTAGTTAGCCGACTTAATATTTCTAGTTAGTCGACCGACCGACTTGGTCGGCTGATCGACTAAGTCGGCCCATTGACTTAGTCGGCTGATCGACTAAGTCGGCCCATCGACTTAGTCAGCTGATCGACTAAGTCGGCCCATCGACTTAGTCGGCTGATCGACTAAGTCGGTCTTCGTTCAAGTCAACTTCGTTGACCTACTCCTTCTACATCTCCCCCACGAACAGATCACATAAGGTTACCAATAATACATACTAAAACATAACTATAAATCAGATACAAGAGACAAGAACAAATAAGATAACAGATTATATTAATGCAATGAGTTCATATAAGGAAGAGAACTGAACTGAGTTCTCGTTTGGCTCAACAACCTAATATATACAATGTATAGACAGTTACAAAATAACTACCTGTCGATCTGGTGAACCGACACGACTTTTAGTTAGCCGACTTAATCTTTCTAGTTAGTCAGTCGACCGACTTGGTCGACTAATCGACTAAGTCCGCCCATCGACTTAGTCGACTGATCGACTAAGTTGGTCTTCGTTCAATTCGACTTCGTCGACTTGCTCCTTCTACACATAGATTGATACATCTTGAAGAGCTTGAAGCAGGGGAATTTTAACATAAAGGTTTTTTAACTCTCCTAAGAGGTTAAACTGAGGTTTTCCCACTACCTTTGGTAACATTAATATTTTAGGGTACGGTGGTTTCCTAATCAGCTGGGTAGGTTGTGTATCTCTTGATATATTATTCTGCATTTCAGCCGACACATTAATGAGATGTTCAGCATCTTCAATGATGGGGGTTGTATCAGATAGATGTTGTGGGTTCACCCCTTCTTCATGCACATGGGATGGAACATCT
Source organism: Pseudotsuga menziesii (assembly GCA_001517045.1). Lineage (NCBI taxonomy): Eukaryota > Viridiplantae > Streptophyta > Pinopsida > Pinales > Pinaceae > Pseudotsuga > Pseudotsuga menziesii. Next base: position 230,076 of record LPNX011044754.1, on the reverse strand, counting down.
TCAATAATCACAAGCTCCACTACCTTTCCTTATCATAAGTGAATATTGTTATAGGGCACAGGAACAAGGGAGTAAGAAGGCATGTTAACAATATCAAATTGATGAACTGCTTTATTGTTTAGGTTAGGATTAGGTTGAGTAGGCAGCTGAGGTCGAATCAGCATATTGGGAGCAGCATTGTTCTGTAGTTGTAGTTGTGACTGCTAATAAGGCTAAGGGTATTGAGGAGGGTATTGCTGTTGATAAAATGGTTGATGTGGAGTTTACTAAGGAAATTGGTTCCCTGGATGGAAATTCCTCCAGCTAGGAGACCAAGAAGTTGGTTGGTGTGGTGGTTGAACCCAGGGGTTCTAGGAGTTAAAATTTTGCATTGAAGGTTGAGAGGGGTACCATTGAGGATTTCAATAAGATGAAGGGAATTGTGTATTCATGTGCTGCATATTATTCCAATTATTAATGTTATTCAAAAATGGAAACAATTCTAGAGTCATACCTTGATTTCGAGGTTTCCAGGGATTCTTTTGTGCAATAAAGTAGGTTGGTTCCACCTCTAGATTTGATTCCTGCAGAACAACCTTCACTTGGGGTAGTGATGGGCATTGTTTTGTGTCATGTTTCAGCTCGCAAAGTTGACACACTTCTATCTTGTCGAGTGGGAACTCCTTCAGTGGGTGTTTCTTTCTACATCGAGGATAGAACACACCTAGTGTGATATCCTCTACTGCTTGTTTCTACTTTGCCCTCAGAACATCTATTTCCAAGGAGATAGAGCTCATCATTTATGTTTTGAAATTTTCAAGGAGGTTTCCTATCTCTGCACGGGTAGCTCCTCCATTAGATGACTTCTGAGTTCTGTCGAAGACATCACATTCTAGTTTGTCCCATTTGTCCCACCTTTTATTCCTGGAAGATCCCCCGAAGTACCTTTTACACAATTCCACAATTTTCTCGAAAGACTCCTTGGAGATATCCCCCTTTCCTAACAGGTTTAACATATCTAGGCAATCATCCCTAATCCCGTGAAGAAAGATTATTTTGAGCACATCTAACCCCATATTCGTCTGTCTAGCTCTCTGCACATTATATAAGAGCCTCTCGACAAATTCTTCCAGACTTTCATTATCCTTCTGTACCATTTTAAACAGTTCTTATCTCTTGTCCTTGGTACTGTAATACTCCTGAAATTTCTCCAGGAACACCTGCTTCATTCGGTCCCAATTAGTGATAGTTTCACCTCCTAAGCTCATAAACCAATGCAATGCATTGTCTTTTAGAGTGGCAAGGAAGAGTTTTAGCTTCTGTGCGTTGGTGGCGTAATCATAGCTATGATAGAGGATATCAAATTCGAACAAAAATTCATCTGGATCATCTGCCACTTTTCCATAAAAGTGGGGAAACACTGATGGTGATATGTTTTTCATAGGGGCTATCCCTTTTGGTTGTTGAATTGGGAATTGAAGTGTAGCCACCATCCCTTTAGGCAGGGAATTTCCTTCATGATGATGATTTTCTCCCATTGCCTCTTCCTCTTTGGATTCATGTCTGTTACTCATATCTTATTATGTTTCCTCCTCTTCGTTCTTCCACTGATCAATCAATTTCTGATGGAATTGTGTCCACTCTTCTTTAGTTATAACCTTCTCATTAATGTGATAGATCAGATCTCGATCAGAAGATCCTGTAGTACTAAATCTATCCTCCTTTGCAGGGATATTTGAGCATGTTGCAGCTTCTCGTGTGTTCTCAACTGTAGAACCTAAAATTGGCACTCCAGAATTGGCAGGGATTCTTCTGATAGGTGTTTCCTGATAGTGATCCCTAGTAGAAGAATTAGTTCTATCAACTATATCATGAATGAATATTCTTCTCCCCAATTCTAGACCTCGCCCATGGCATCGACCACCTACAATGTTAGTGTTTTGTGGGTTTTGGGATTTTCCAGATGGTCATGCTTCACCCTTCTTGTATTCATGCAACCGAAATCATTCCAATGAAAAACTGAAGGATATCGAATAGAAACAATTACAAGATGCAACTATGATGTTGTTTAATACTTATCCTCCCTGGCAATGGATCCAAAATGTTGGGCACCCGATATGCAAGTTAATTACAGCTAACATACAGAGTGATCAATATTTATTGTCAACCCAGGGAAGTATTTTATTTCAAGGATAACATGCACTATATATGCTTAAACACTGAGTTTCTGTAAATAAACAATCCTATTCTCTGCTCAGCTACGCTCATCCCAAGGATCCACTTAATCTAATTTACTCTCTAAAGAATACAATCACAATTACCTTTTACTGTTCTGATCTAGAATTGAAAGATTCAAGAAATCACATCTAGATTACTTTTGCAGAAAATGAAATCTTGTATTACCAAATAATCTAATGACTCACCCAATTGTATTGATCTAATTATTCTAGAAATATAAATTGAATTCAACTATTCTAGAAATTCAAAGTACGGGAATGAAATTCTGCAATTGCAAAAGAAAAGGGACAAACTATGAGAATCTATAGAAACAACAATTGGAAGATCTAGGGATGAACAAGGCTATTATAGCTACTGCAGAGTTACATTAGGAGAAATCACCTATACAATCAACCTATACAATCAACTATCACACCACACCACTGCAGCTTTCCAAGAGATGTAATTAATAACACACTATAAATCAAGAACTGTTGCAGCTTACTATGAGAAAATGAAACTATCACAACATCACACAACAGAATAATTAAAATTCTGAATTTAACTCAGCAATCCCTGTGGGAAGGTGGGCCCAACCTTCACACATATATGCTAGAAATAACGCACATTAAAACATTGAGATTTGAAGTAACTCCTTGTATTAAAAAAAGGTAGATAAATCACGCAACCTCATTCACAGCTAATACAATAATTTGGCTAAAGTTTCAACACCTAGCTCAGAACAGTTCCCCATACTTATACAATGTCAATCATAACATCCTATCCCTATTATTGGGAATCCATGAAGATCTTTGACCTTCACGCGGCCTTAATTACAACAACTGTTACAGCCGTGGCAGGATGAGAATAGGAAATATAGGGAAACTATTAATTGACCCAAAAATAATGATGATCCTATTCGATTGAGAAGATATACCATAGATCAAAACTATTTTCAAGCAGTGGCACACTGTGGCCTTCTATATCTATCACATTCTATTGCAGCTACCCTTGTACATCTTTGCGTGGAATAATACACTGGGACTGCATTCTTTGGGCAATGGTAGGATAGGTGACGATCATCTTAAGCAATGAATGTTCATCCTTCCGTTATCATGTTCATCCTGCTACACCTGCATTATCTATATCTCAAAATACCTTTATAAACCATCATATGTTATCATATTGGAAGATATAGAGCCTTGATTACCACAATCCTAAGTAGTAATAAAATAAGACAACAACTAACCATACCTTTGTGACTTGAGGGGCAAAGTGAGGGAAAAACATCTATTTAGTATGGTAGGATAAGGTAAAAAGAGGTAGATAAGGATGGTGAAAAAGGGGCCATTTCTAGGCCCAACAATCGTACTGAGCCTTAACATGTTTTTTTTTGTGCCTCGTTGGCTATGGCAGCATCTCTTCTATTTTCATCAAGGTTTGTTAAGTACAAAAATTGATCTTCTTCGATGGAAGTGTTCGGGAGAATTTCTACTACAAGTTTAAGTGATGGGATTTGACACTCAATAAAAAGGACAAATTTTAGTCCATAAACCAACTGAAAAGCTGTGAAACCAGTTATTGTTTTAACTGAAGTCCTATAAGCCCAAAATGTAAAAAAAATAGTCAAATTCTAGTTGGATTTGTGATATCCAACCACCCTACGCAGTATAGTTTTCAAAACTTTGTTAATGTCCTCCACCTGACCATTAGCCTGCGGGTAATGGAATTGAGTTTTCCTGACGAAAACCCATTTTAGCACTCAACTCAACCATCATCTGATTGCAGAAATGAGATTCATGGTTAGTGACTATGGATTGAAGGACTGTGAACCTAGCTATCACATGGTCAAATAAAAAGAGGGTAGCATTCTTTGCATCCTATGCATATGTAGGCATTTCCTCAGCCCATTTTGTAAAGTAATAAATTCCTTTGATGATGTAACCATGCCCCCTAGTTGAGGTAGGCTTACAATGCATGAAATCAATACCCCACTTGGCGAAAGGGGCAACAACAATGATGGGGTGTAAAGGAGTAGGGTCAGTGTGCTTTTTAGGATAAAAGAGTTGACAGGATGGGAATTTCTTAACACCCTCATGACAATATTTGAATATTGAGGGTATTTCTTAACACCCAGCATGAAGGATTTTCTGAGTTGTCTCCATCCTAGAAAGATGACCGCCACATGCTCTAGAGTGGAAATCATTCAAAACTTGTTCATCCTCTTTGTTTGTCAAGCATCTTCAAAGAATGGAATCAATACCATGTTGATACAATGTATTGTTTAAAGTGATATAATACTTTGCATGGTGACCGATGCAACGACGATCATCAAGGGACATGTCGGGCTGAAATCTCTAGGTCTAGAGATAAATGATCAAATCTCCATACCATAGGTTGGTTGTGCTTATTAGGAACAAAAATTCATCTGGAAATTAATCATTGGGATCAGCTTCCATTATAGCACAGGGAAGGTCACACATCAATTTCGTGAAAACCAAGGACTTCTTCGAAGTAGCCTTAGAGAACACGAGATCAAATTCCTGTAAGACAACGATCCAACGGGAATACTTTCCCCCTAGTACCTAACGATTCAGAATGTAATACATGGGGTTTTGATCCACGGGAAAATTTGTGGTGCGTAGTAAGATGTAGTGATGAAACTTTTTCACAACAATGATCGTAGCCAAGGCTAGCTTCTCCACACACAAGTAATAGGTTTTAGAGTCAAGGAGACTCTTACTTAGGTAATAAATCATGTGTTCTTGGTCATTGGAATCTTCCTGCACTAGAACCATACCAATGGAAGTAGTGGAGGTAGAAACATACAACAGAAAGTATTTTGAGTGATTTGGGGGGTGTAACATTGGTGAATGTGTCAAAGCATGTTTCAAATTGTCAAAATCTCATTGGGCTTAGTCATCCCAAAAGAACGAAGTGTCCTTCTTCAAGAGATGCATATAGCCATGTGTTTTTTCTACAAAGTTGCATACAAAATGACAAACAAAGGTTTCCTTTAGTTGCAAACTTTGGAGTTCAGTAATATTAGTTGGGGTGGGTAAGGCCAAAATAGCATCAATTTTCAAAGGATCTATATGGATGCCATCTTATGAAACCACAAATCCAAGAAGATGTCCAGTCTCGATAGAAAAGACACATTTGTGTGGATCAATACGAATATTGTAATGGTAACACCTAAGGAAAATGTCTCTAAGTTTCCCTGGGTGGTCCTCTCGTTGTTGTGAATGAGTAGGGATATCATCCAGATATGGCTCCATGATGTGCTTGATATCGTGAAAAGAATAGGACATGGCATGCTAGAAATGTAGCTCCAGCATTTTTTAGACCAAAGGGTAACTTCTGATATGCAAAGGTTCCCCATGGGAAAATGAAGGTCGTTTTATGTTGATCGACGGGTAGAATTTCTATCTAATTGTAGCCAGAAAATCCATCCATAAAAGAAAAGATGACACTCCCAACACAGTTATCAATGATTTGATCGATGTGTGGAGTATGGAAATTGTACTTGGGACAAGCCTTATTTAAATCTCAGAAATCTATACAAACCCTAATAGTCCCTTGTTTCTTAGCTACAGGGACAATATTAGACACCAATTTTGTCAGCAGTATGGGATAAATAAACCCCACTTTCAGAAGTTTCTCCACTTCAGATTTGATAGCCGCATCCTTCCTAGGATGGACTTGACGTAGTTTTTGTCAAACTGGTCTTGCTATGGGATAAGTTTTAATATCATGTATGATGATGGACGGATCAATCCTAGGAATTTCTTCATACATCCAAGCAAAAACATCACGAAATTCTTTGAATACAGCTCTATAACTTTCAGTTTCTTATGTTGAATAGTTCTAGACTACATGAACATGCTCAATGGTTCTAGGCTTGACTGATATGTCAATAGGGGTTGTCTGAGTGATGTTGCAAAAATTTCCTTCAAAATCAATGTCTTGCAACAATACAGGTGTTTGAGGTCAGCACTAATAAGAGATACAAGATCAAAATCTACCAAACTGGCATTGGGAAGGAAAGAAGATCTATGATGATTATCTTCCCATACAGGTTCATCCACACTCATGATCTCCATAATGGAATCATTCAATGCAAAATTCTGTGTGAGATATTCTAGAGTGGGGAGAGAGGGTTCTATCCAGTAGGGAAATCGGTAAGGATCCGAAGCCAGCAAATGAAGATCATCAGAATGGACATCGAAAGCAGAATGAACAACATCATAAAGTGCTTCATAAGGGCCTAAAGAGGGTGACTCAACAATTTCTTTTCCTATAGGAATGTAGCCAGTCATGGAAATCATGTTCACAGTCACAACTTCCATACTAGGAGGTTTTGAAGGAAACAATCCCATGAGGGTTGAATCGTTCAGCATACCTACCCCAATTGATTGATAAGGAAGAGGGGATTGACCTAGCATAGGGATGTTATTTGAAGTGGGGGTAGTAACATCTGGTGAACAAAAATTGAATTGATTGATGGTCAAAATTTTCCCCAAATGAGGTAATTAGAGAGTTTGAAACACTGTCGAAGCAACATCTGTCATACCATAGAACTATTTTCTCCCCAATAGAAGATTGTAATCCAGCAGCTCATCGACTACCTCCACCTAAATGGAAATAGTCTTTCCCCATAGCTCAATCGAAAGGGATAGTAACATACCATGAGGTTGCAACTCTCATCCATCAAAATATTTCAAGGTTGTGGGTGACTTCATAATTTCAGGAGAACCAATGGATCTCCAACAAGCCACAGACAGTATCGAGGTGGAATTTCCTTCATCCAGGATGGTCCTATGGACCTTCCTCCCAACTACTCTTGACACAATTTGAAACACGATTTGGTGGGGAATATAGACTTGTATTTATCCACATTAAAGTGAATCAAATTAGTGGTATCCCCAATGCTATTAACAATTTTTTTCGCTGCGTGGGACAACTGTGGAGTACCTCCAGGGTATACATTATGTAAGGTGCTTGAGCCAAATCTTCAACAATATTGTAGAATTGTGCAGCTTGAGCATTTGGATTGAAAACAAACTTCCTAAGGGTGCTCTTAGGTGGGTACAAAATCAAATTGAGATTCAGTTTCTTGATTGTAAGGGGACCATTAGACGAAGATGGAGAAGAGCTAGTGGAAGGAGTTTTCTCGGAAGAAGGATTCTCATCCTTCTTCTCTACAGGTTTTTCATATGACTGACTACGATTATTCAAGATAATAGTTTTTGAGGACATAATTCTGATTTCTTCTGTGTAATTAGAGGTTCCTTGAATAGACATATGATCTATCAATTATTGTTGAGACAGAAAGGGGTCGGTAAGCACTCCAGGTGTAGGGTTACTTTTCAAAAATTTACTAATCTCTTAATGACGAGGGAACTCCTTCATGAAGTGGTCACCACCAGACAATAGGAAGGGATAATTAGCCTTCCTCTTTCCTTTATTGTCATTCTCTGGGGCCGTAGCCTTAGGATTCTCCTGTTGGTTTCCAGGATTCCTACTTTTCCCTTTACCTTTGTTCTTATTACTAGGTGTCTACGTACTTTGAATAGCATTCACCTCGGTGGAAATCGTAGGAGCAGAAGGAGTAGTAGTAGAAGTAATTTGCTACTTGGCACGCTTAGCTGCTAATGAGCGCTGAATTGAACAAACAACCCCATCAACAGAATTTTCTACAGGTGACTTAGTAGGGTCTATGCTGGGATGAGGAGCTTGAGGGATTAGGTCATACATAGTTTCAGAATGGGAATAAACCAAGTCTAGATACTAAGCGCAAATGATAGCCTACTCTTCAGTAACATCACCACCCATAGCCACATCTCAAGAAATGGGAGGCAACAAGAATTTTGTGAACCAGTCAGCCAATAATTGATTTGGAATGGGAGCTTTAATAAGCCTTCGGCATCTCCTCCACTCATGAATATGGTCAAATATGTGTGTGGAAGTATTTTGACGAAGTGATGTCAAAATATCCGTACCAGTTTTGTAATGGATGGGCAGTTGGAAATGAGTAAGAAAAATTGTTTCCAACAAGCTAAAGTCCACAAACAAATGTTGTGGAAGTTCAATGTACCACTTTGTGGCTATACTAGTCAAAGTTCGTTGAAAGAGCCTTAAACGGACTAAATCATCCATCAAGGAATTAGAAGAACACTATAGATAGAAGGTTATAACATGGTTTTTAGGATCTTCTCCCTGCTTCCCATCAAATTTTGGAATATCTTATCGTAACTTTACTAGAATTGTAGGCCACGAAGGGTTATGCTATATGGGGCCATTGATCAACTTGGACAGATCAAGAAAGTCCAAAGTTTCCAAAAAAGGAAGTTGTCGGTTAGGTTGTACATACTAGTAGTTTTGATAAGGCATCTATATACCAGTAATACCATAGGTCGATTGATACACCGATTGTTGGGAATTTGATTTTGTAGATGATCCTCCTGAAGATCTGCTAGAGAGAGTCTGGCCCCCGAATGGAGGGTTTCCTCCAGGTGTTGGTGGTGGCATTAGAGGAAATTTCAACTCAAAATGGGCCTTTTAACTTTAACTCAAATTCCATGTCATCATGTGTTAGCCAATAAAATTTATTTAAATTTTAAATACCGTACAGGTCTTAAACACTTTTCTAATATAAATTTGGGGATAGGTATCATAAAAAAGCTACTTTTTTTGTTTGAATTTTCGACATATCTACCCGTGTTTTTACTCAAATTTCGATCAGGAGAGCTCGTTGGATGCAGAATTAAATTCCGCATCCAATGAGTAACCACTTGGAATACTTTTGGCAGACCTCACTACCCCAAAAATAAAAAAATACCTAAAAAATGTGATGATGGCAGAATTTAATTCTGCATCCAACGAGCTCTCGTGATCGAAATTTGAGTAAAAACACGAGATATGTCGAAAATACAAAATAAAAGTAGTTTTTTTCTTTTCTTCTTCAAAAATTAATAAATATTATTTTATTAATTTTTTTTAAGAGGCCCATTTTGAGTTGAAATTTCCTCTAATGTGATCCTCCACCAAATGGGCCTCCAAAATGTGGTCCACCAGAAGGTGGTCTGCCAAAAGGTGGTCCCCTAAGAGGTGGTCCTCCAGGTGGTGTCCCCCAAGAATGTGGTGGTCCTCGAAGAGGTGGTGTTCCTCTATAAGGTGGCCTCCTAGGAGGTGGTCCACCATAAGGTGGACCTCCTCTAGGTGGGCCTCCACTAGGTGTCCCTCCACCATGTGGGCCTCCACCAGGTGGGCTTCCACCAGGTGGGCCTCCACCAGGTGGACCTCCACCAAGTAATCCCCCAAAATATGGTCCACCATATCCTCTAGTAGTATTGATAGGTATCCCCCAGGCATAGGAATATATGACCAATTGGGTTTCCCCCAAGGTGTAAACATGTTTCCCGGGTAAGGCATTGTTATCACTCCAAGTAACTCCTCTAGGTTGTATCTCAAGGATGCCTGGTAACTTACAATGTTTTTTGGATTTTTCAAATATGGTTCAAGTTAGTCAACCTATGTAGCCTTTCCACTCTCAAGGCATGCATAAAACTCACTCGTTTACAAGGCTTTTAGTTGCAATTTGCTCAAAAGTTCGACAATAAGGTGCAGGGATGGAGAACTCACTAGGCTAGCAAACTTACACACATAACACATGCATATAAATGGATAAATCCTTCTAAGGATGGTATTTATAAATCAAATATCACTAATAAACCAATAGGATGACAGCTATTGGCTTTTTAAAAAATCTGAAAATTACCTAAATGCACATTCAGGCATTAACATAGTAAAGAAAGAGATGATGGCTGAACAAATCACAACAAAAGAGCTTATATCATGAATAAGTAAAATGAGAAGCTTGAAAGAATTATTTGATCATAAATCCCCAAATTTGATCCTTTATTATAAAATCAATCATGGGCTTTATAGCCTTCTACAAAAATGACAATTCCTGAAAATCTGATCTGTTTACACAAAAAATACTTGAAAGTGATATTTTTTTCATATTAGGGATTCAAACCCTTGCTAACTATTTGTATATATATTTTGAAGATCTAGTTCACTGAGCGAATACTAAATAACTACGATAGTTGCTGATAATCACCACTGCTGGTTCAGTGTGAAATTGCCGCCAACAGCCAGTGTCTCAGTGTTTAACTGAAGTGACCTTTCTTGTTTAATATGCCAGAGTTTTCTATCTTGTCACCACGGTCACTGATCGGAAGCTCTGATATCTAACTATCGGCTCCCTAAGCCTCAATGCTGTCGCGGTGTCAGTGCCTCAAATGATTAATCTTCTTAGCATCGATGATCAGAACCCCAAGACTAAATGTATCGGAGCTTTCAACCGCTAGCTTGTCGGTAATCAGAAGTTGTGCTTACTAATGTGTCAAAAATTCTTATATGAACGCTGCTGCAATGTTGGCACCTCAACTAACTAACATCATGATAGTTTCTTCATCGGTGATCGAAAACTCTTTTCTCTAGCCCATCGGTTCTCCAAGCCTGAACACTGCTGCTGTTTTAGAGGTGAAACGAACTATTCTTCCCAACATCGGTGATTGAAACATCAAGCCACTAGTGCGTCAAAAATTTAAATCTGAGTGTTGCTACTGTTTCGGAGGTGAAACAAACTAATACTCTTAGCATTGACGATTGGAACCCCAAACCACTAATCATCAGCACTTTAAACCACTAACCATCGAAACTTTCAATCACTATATTCTCCGCAGTGGCAGTGTCGCAGTGAAATAAAACTCTGAAACGTCGGCGATTGAAACTCCAAACTACTAACCATCAGAACTTTCAATCACTATATTCTCTGCAGTGGTGGCACCGTAGTGTACTAAAACTCCAAAACATCAGCGGAATAGAGGACTACACCTCCGATCACTATTTAAAAATATTCTGATGGCAGTAAAAAAGTTTAGCAATACGCCTAAACACTGAAGGGGTTTTCCACCTATTATTTATATTCCATATTTAGATGGCTAATGAGATGTTTTGATCCTCGCCCAAGCCACCGAAAGCTACGACTTGTGAAATTTTTACCCAAATAAAAAAACAAAGACTTTTGAATTGTTAGTGATATTCATATCTTTCATCGCATGAGTTAAATTCTTCATACTATCAAAATAAATTTATTTTGGGAGATAACATCTGACTCCTACGTGGGGATGGGAATCTCCCTATGAGGTCCCAAGAACTCTAGGCCAAAATTTCTTTCCTGAAAAAGAATAATTAAAGCTATCTTCTAGTTTTCCATTGGGCATGGAGTCATTTGTCTTCTATAACTGATTCGTTACACCCTGCCTGTAGCCTGCTTTGCTTATTCATGAAAACAACTGAAAATGGCCCAGCTACTCATATTAAGAGCTTATTTTCCTATATACTCCTACTCCTAATTCTAATCAGTAGATCCTTATTATCAGGTGACATCATGCTTCCAATGAAGCCAGGTTAGAAGCTGATATCCTGAACTTATCCCTCATCTTGACCCCAAAAATAAATGAAACCCTAGCATGCAGCAATGTATTTTTGAAGGGGGACAGAACCAGCTATCATCTGTCAAAAATATTTTGATATCTATGTTGCTCATAAGTTCCAGATAGTCAACAACAGGGTCATAAAATACAACAAGAAATACCTTTTTATGTTGCCGATCTTTTCTGTCACTAATGTCAATGTTGAATGTGGACTACTCAACCTTTGTTTGATAAAAATGCAAGCTCAACAGCTGATCTAAATCTTTCTACTCCCCTTCACATATTCTGAATTCATCATGATGATAGGCTGGCTTATCACAGCTAACAATTTCTTCTTCTATCATAATATCTTTGTAGGATATACCAAAACTAAAAAGATATGTGTTGGACTTTTGAGCAGCAGATTCGTAACAAGCATCTATCACAGCATTCACACCCTTTTTATCATCTCTCTGCTAAAAAGAAGAACTAGATGAACTTTGAGTAAACAATAAGTCTTCACAAATTTTAACCTCTTCTTCCTCATTACTGCATTTGTTGAATATAGGAGCATCGAGATAAGACCCTAATGACAGAGATGAAGGATCTCATATAAGAGTATTAGCAATAAAATTTTGAAACAGATCTTGAAAAATATTACCTATTTCATCGTCATGATTCAAAGCAACATGTTCATAAGGATAAGGAAGATCTTCCTGATGTTCTAGTTGGAGAATAGATAGTCCCTGGAAATATTTTTCCTCTTGGTTACTGCAATTTTCCTTGATTTGCAAATCTGGAAACTGTGAGCTAGATTGACTGATTTCAATGATCATTTGACCAGCAGAAAGTTGATCATTTCCATGTGTAGTTAAAGAAATCAATTCCTCAGATTCACCACAATCGGATTTAATGGTGGTAGGAAAAACTTCAACTCCTTTATAATTCATTTCTAGTTTATGTTTATGGGAAAGTACCTCATTATGAAGATCATAAGAGATATGAGGTACCTCTTGAGGGATATATTCTTCTTTATTTACCTTTTCATCCTGAGAATGCAACTTATATTCTTCACAACAATTATCAAATGCAAACTCATCTAAATAGTACCTTTTATAGTGTTAAGTGAATGCTCGGTGAAAATATTTCAATGATGAAATGTTGGAAGGAGGTAAATAAAAATACCACTGACGTGCATCACCATATAATGAATACATGAACATCTTCATGCTGCTGATATAATATATCCATGCATTCGTGAAACTTGAGGAGGTGTTCTATAGGATTGTCCTCTTTCTCCTCCTTGAAGACAGGGAAAAACTCTCCCCATTCAGACACATCAGGTACTAGATGTGGGGAACTAGGAACAGAAGAGAAGTCAAGAGGTGTGAACCTCCGAGCCAAAAGAGCAGCAAATTCTTTTGACATATTAATATTGTGGAGTTACCACTGAATTCGTCTTTCATGGAGTCGCCAGGGATGATATCTTCACAAGAAACCATGCTTGAAGATGCCTAGACCCTAAAATTTTCTGATGCATTTAAAAAATCCTAGGAATTAAGAGTTTCAGCAAAAGATATAATAGTAGAAATATTTCTTGAAATACCTGATGTATCTTTTTGTGCAGCACTGCTGATCTGTCTTAGTAAAGCCCTAGCTTTCCTCAAAAAATTTTCTAGATCTGAAATCGGTGTTGCTGGTGGCCCCTTTGAGTTTTCTCTAGTACTTGGTCTTCTTGATGCCACCTTATATCAATGGAGTTTCTGATAGATGATTACAACCATAATAATTTCCAAGCTTTTTCTATCATTAAAGCATGGATCTATGTCATCTCCCAGGGAAGCTGAGCTACAATGTCCTCTCCCCGGCAACGGCGCCACTTTGTTATCACTCCAGGAAACTCCTCTAGGTTGTAGCTCGAGGATTCCTGGTAACTTACAATTTTTTGGAGGGTTTTCAGATATGGGTCAAGTCATTTGACCTATGTAGCCTTTCCACTCTCAAGGCATGCATAAAACTCACTCATTTACAAGGATTTTAGTTGCAATTTGCTCAGAAGTTCAACAATAAGGTGTAGGGATGGAGAAATCACGAGGCTGGTAGACTTACACACATAAAACATGCATATAAATAGCTAAATCCTGCTAATTATTGTATTTATAAATCAAATATCACTAATAAACCAATAGGATGACAACTATCGGCTTTTTAATAAATCTGAAAATTACCTAAATGCACATTCAGGCATAAACACAGTAAAGAAAGAGATGATGGCTGAATAGATCACAACAAAAGAGTTTATATCATCAATAAGTAAAATGAGAAGCTTGAAAGCATTATTGGCTCATAAATCCCTGAAGTTGAACCTTTATTATAAAATCAATCATGGGCTTTATAGCCTTCTACAAAAATGACAGATCCTGAAAATCCGATCTGTTTACACAAAAAATACTTGAAAGTGATAATTTTCTCAGATTAGGGCTTCAAACCCTTGCTAACTATTTGTCTATCTATTTTGAAGATATAGTTCACTGAGCGAATATTAAATAACTACAATAGTCCCTGATAATCACCACTGCTGGTTCAATGTGAAATTGTCACCAACAGCCAGTGTCTCGGTGTTTAATTGAAGTGACCTTTCTTATTTAATCCACCAGAGTTTTCTATCTTGTCACCACGGTCACCGATCAGAAGCTCTGACCTCTAACCATCGACGCCCCAAGCCTCAATGCTTCCACAGTGTCGGTGCCTCAAATTACTAATCTTCTCAGCATCGGCGATCGAAACCCCAAGAATGAACGTATCGAAGCTTTCAACCGCTAACTTGTCTGCGATCGAAAGTTGTGCTTACTAATGTGTTGGAACTTCTTATCTAAATGCTGCCGCAGTGTCAACGCCTCAACTGACTAACGTCATGACAGTTTCTTCATCAACAATTAGAAACTCTTTTTCTCTAGCCCATCGATGCTCCAAGCCTCAATGTTGTCGATGTTTCAGAGGTGAAATGAACTATTCTTCCCAGCATCGGCGATCGGAACCTCATACCACTAATGATTGGTGATCGAAACATCAAGCCACTAGCGTGTCAGAACTTTAAATATGAGTGTTTTCTCTGTTTTGGAGGTGAATTGAACTAATCTTCTTAACACCGACGATTAGAACCCCAAACCACTGATCATCGGCATCTTTTACCACTAACCATTGGAACTTTCAATCACTATATTCTCCGCAGTGGTGGCACCGCAGTGAACTAAAACTATGAAACATCGATGATCGAAAATCCAAACTACTAACCATTGGAACTTTCAATCACTATATTCTCCACAGTGGTGGCACCTTAGTGGACTAAAACTCTGAAACGTCAGCGGAATAGAGGACTACACCTTCGATCACTGTTTAAAAATGTTCTAATGGTAGTAAAAAAGTTTAGCAATACGCCTAACCACCGAAGGGGTTTTCCACCTATTATTTATCTTCCATCTTTTGGTGGCTAATGAGATGTTCTGATCCTCGCCCAAGCCACTGAAAGCTACAACTTGTGAAATTTTTAACCAAATAAAAAAATAGAGGCTTTCAAACTATCAGTGATATTCATATCTTTCATCGCATGAGTTAAATTCTTCATACTATCAAAATATATTTATTTTGGGAGATAACAGGCATACTAGGATATACCATTCCTTTAGATGTAGGTTTAAATTTCACATTAATTATGGATGGCATATTTCCTAGGTGAGTATATCCCCAAGAAGGTTTATTAACAATAGGTTGTGCCCCTAAGGGTTGGCCTCTACTAGAAGGGGGAGTAACCGCTTTGATTTTTGTGGGAGGGATTACAACTGCTGACTTTCCTATAGTAGGGGTATTTATCGTACTGGATGTGACTCCACTAACTACTGATATAACTTGAGCTGGAGGTTTCCCCCTGGTGGTAGAAGGTATGAGAGAACCAGAAGAAGACCTAGGATTTTGAACTTTAGTAACAGGGTTAGAAGGTTGACCTGTATTAGGAACTATTGATCCTCGAACCGGTGATGTCAAACTAGGAGTAACTTGAGACGTCGAGAGTGAACGGTATCTGGGAGGGGTTGATTCTAAAAGACGGCGTAAAATATCTGACATAGGCTCCCGATGAGAAGGAGGAGAAGCAATGACATTTTCTAGGTGATCCTGAAAAATTATATAAATGATCCATATTCGGCTGGAGCCTTCTATACATTTCCTCATTTGACGGAGGATTAAAAAAGGACGGTCTAGTAACCCCAAATTCGGAAATTGCTTGACCCATATAAGTTCTCCAAAAAGGAGCATTAGGGTCATATTTTGTCCCCTCAATGTCATCATATGGTAGATCAACCCAATTTGATGAACCAACATGACCTTCCATTGGAAAATGGAATTCAGTGTTAGCCGTAGGAGGTTGTTCGACCAATGGATTATCATATGTAGTGAATTCTTCCCCACTTCCACAGTTGGATTCTCTTCCACATGAGAATCACCTACGACACCTTGGTCTATGGCTTCCATTGGTATTTCTCCTGCAATAGGAGGATGGTTCGGTGGCAAGCCTTGAACTCTTCTGGAACGTCTCAAAGGAAACTCAACCAGATTACTAGTCACTAAAATCCTAACCTAGGGTTTGAAAACTAGTAAAACACACAAAACCTATCCTACACAAGCTAAAGGCCACAAGCAAACTTAGGTGAAAAGAGGGGCTGATACAATTTGGTTCCTCACTAGGATTGCCAAGTCTTTGCAACTCACGATATATCATAGGGTCTAACAGTAAAACACATCAAGGAGGAATGGGACCATCCCTTTTCTGAATACCCGATTACCTGGACGGTACATGCGTAGTAGCCTCCCTCATTGTTGTTCTTGGTGTATTGCACTGCTAAGACGACCAAAAGGGTTTTTCTCAGATGGTTTAGGGAATCCCGATATACACAAGGTATGTGGGAGCTCAAATCCATGTTATTGTTGCCTAATGCACAACCTTTCAAATGGGGCCTTTTGATATACAATCGAGTACATGAAGTACCTTTCAATATACCTCAAGGGTGCGTGAAAGGTCGTTCGATATACCAATGATACATGGAAGAACCACACAGTTCCCAAGATGCAGTGCATGAAAATGAACGCTTGCTCATATATTTAAAGACGTTGGAACACATCTCTATCCTATCACTCAAGTTACTAAAACTTTTAACCTAAATATACCGTTAATTTTATCTTGAACGGTTAGGTGGATGCATGAAATGTGTACAGAAAAGTAAAACAATGCAGCATGGGATGAAAAATTTTCACTTTACCATTCAAAGTGTGCCCTACTTACGGGAAGGAGAGAGTGTTTCAATTATTTTTCAAAACAAAAAATTTCCCAAACAGTCACACTAAACTCATCTTTTCAAAAATTGCAAACAAGCAACACACTTCTACACTGATCTTTGAAAACAAGAACAAAGCGAGATCTCTTTTCCTAAAAATAAAGACACTATCACTAAAATGAACACTAAGCACTTTTTTAATTTTTGTCAAAAAATCAAAATATCTAACTTATAACTATGACACATTTTTCTTTTGACGAGATAAGAGTGTATAAAAGGAAAGAAGAACATGGATATCTGAAATCTTGTGAAGCTAGTTAGCGGTCCAATGATTTGTCTTTAAACAAAATTATGATCAAATCTCAACAAAAATTTCTTTGAATCAAAAGCAAAAATAGTTCTCTCATAAACTCATGAAGAACAAAATCAAAACCCAAAAATAAAATCTTCCTTTTTAGTTTATCATACAATAATAAGAGATCTAACTATGTTGACTTCCAAGCACTCATTTTGAAGATCAAACCAAGCATACAAGCAGCTAAACATATTGATGTAACCTAGATCTTTGAATCAAAGCAAAGAAAGAATTTACCACTATCATACTTTGAATTTAGCAATCCAAATCTCAAGCATGAAGCCCCAAAACCACACAGAACAGAAAGCAAAATCACCTTAGTTTTGAAATCACAAGGGTGTAAAAAATATACCTGGCACCACTTGAACAGGGTTGGTGACAGAGCGTTACTGATTTGGCATTGCATTTTGTTCATTGTGACAAAGCGGTGGCACCGCTTAATGATTGTTGAGTAAGCGCGGTGGCACCACCTATTGTCCTTTATGCATGTGCGATGACTGCTATAGATGTCAAAACAAAAAGAATGGTGAAATAGAGAAAGCTAGGTACTGAAACACTGGCATCAAATCATCAAATTAACAAGAAAATTAAGTACATAAATTAGATGTGCCTCATATCTGAGTAGATATAGTTATACCGAACCAAGATCTCACTAGAAAATCTAGTAGATCTGATCACCAAAAGGTTGGAGTTTGAATTTTAGACAAGAGTTTGAGAACCAAGGAAGATCAAATGTGCTGAAATCTCTTCCTCAGTATGGTTGCCATATTTTTTTCTAGGAATATCACACCTCTTGTGGACAAGAGTTGTTCATCTAGGCCTAAATAATTCAGATCTAGAACAAATGAGTGATGACAAAGATGGAAGACTTCCCCTAGAGCTAGTAGATATATGGAATGAGTCCTTTGGCTATTCAGTAGTGTGATGTAGTTTTCTCCTATGGTGATGAATCTCCACAGTACCTGCACAAACACATCAAACAAACAAGCAAGATCAAAGGTACCAGAACATAGTCTACAGTTATATATTAGTGACTAAGGAATCCAATAGTAAAATTAAGGATTGAAACATAACACATTTTACGGGAAAGGAACCAAATTTGCATTAAAAATGAAGAAGAAAGATTACAACCATTTCCTTAGTGTTGTGGTGCTCCTTCACATGCCATGCCTTGTCCTCAAAAGCTCCAACTTGCTCCTTCTATGCTCACCCTAGATTTGGCCAAAATCTCATTGCAACAAAATAACTTTTCTCCCCCTTAACCATGGGGTATGAGCCAGGTTTTATAGGCATTGGGAGGATAGGGATGGTTGAGAAAATGGTGGGTGAGATGGAAGGTATATCCTACTAGGGGGGATATTGAGTCCAGGTGGTCCACAGGAGTAGGGATGAGGGTGCCATGAAGTATTCCTTCGATAAGCTTCATGAATCTTCTCGTTTTCTCTTTTAAACTCGAGCATCGCTTTTCTTCCATGCAGTCAGAGCATTACCAGGGTGGAACCGCTCTTTGATCAAGGGACATAGGCAGTGGCACTGCTTATTGTCAAGATACAATGGGCATTACTGAAGAGGGTAACACCTTTTTTATTAAGGGAAACGGTGGTGATGGACTCAAATGTGGAAAATAGGAGTCTAGGCCAATGTCCAACTTCACAATTTGGGATTTGAGGGAAAATTCTGATGTTTTAGGCCTCAACACATGATGGTGAGAGATTTATGTGTAATAATGAACCTCACAAATTTGGATGTTTCTACACTGCAACTAGGGTGGTAGTGAGTGATCACAAATATAACTATTGGCATATTGGTGTTGAAGACAAATTAGAATAGTAGGTAAATGCTAATGGAAAGGACAACAAGATTCATGAGTGATCATTTTCTATAATGAGATAAGGTCCCCAACTATACACTGATGGTGACATCCATAGGTTGGGTTAGGATTTATGAAAAGTGCCACTTATAAAATTCCCTAGAATTCAACTTGTTGTAATGGCTAAAAACATTCATCAGGAATCCTCCATATCTTATAGGTAAGATGTAATATCACCATTACTATTAAAAGCAGTTGTCTATGATGTATGGTTTCTACATTTTTTAAATTAGAGACTAATATGAACTATGTACCTTTAATTTATGCATTAAGGAAGATGAAAGGAAATGGGACACTCTTGCAATGTAGAAGAGACAAAGTTATCCCAAAAAATTATGTATCATTAAAGAAGAAATAGAAAGAAAATGCTAATAGGAAGCACAATAGGATCCAATAGAAATAATTGAGTATCCATAATAAGATAAAATTCCCAATAATCTACCAGTTGTATCAGGATTTATGTCGTGTGACACTCATACAATTTCCAAGAACTTCCACTTGTTTATTTGGTAGAAGAAACCTCCATATCTTGTATGTAATATAGAATATCATAACTCTTTGTTAACCTTGAAGGCTTGAGCGTGACAGCTTCTTGAGTAAGGAATGAATGTGGAAAGGAAACAAACATAGAAAAATAGTAAAGGAATCAATATCACTTGCCATCACAAGATAAAGGGCCCAAATATCTATTTCTTTCCATATTGATCAGGCTGCAAAATATGTACAACTCTAACAAAACTACATGTAATCTGACTTGTCAAAATGGTTGGAAACTTTGACCTACTGATCTTAGTAGAAGAAAAGTAAAACCCCTTATATTGAAGGTAAAATAATGGATTCTTTACTAATAAATATGGAACCAGGAAGCAAAAAGAAGAACAGACAACACAATTAAATGCAACTAAATTATAATAAAATAATTTTAAACCGTAAAAATAGGAGGTGTACTTTACTTACCATGATATCAGAGGCAAAATATTTTACTACAACACATATAATACTTTCTAAAATTTCTGAAAATCCCCAAATTGCTTGCCCACACCTTTGGTTGTCTTTTTAACACAACTAAAGAGCTATTTTTCAGGTTGGTTCTGTCTTCAACTCTCTACACCAGTATGATGATAAAATTTATCCAATACCCTGTCATCATTCATATACATTATCTCTTTCCAATCATTGATTTCCAGTCGCAGTATATCTTCCATCTCTTCCAAGTGAGCCAAAACATTTAAAGATTTCCTGCCAAGACATTAAATCATATTTATCGAAAAAACCTACCAACAATTACTTGATAAAAAAAATTTGCATCCTTGCAATATTAACTAAATTTTCATATGTAATTTCCATTTTAGGTTAAAACATTAAAACTTATTTTATACACATCAACAAACTCAGTGATTATTTATCACAAACCTTATGAAGGCCTTGTAAAAATCCCAGCGAATATACTTAAAGCGATTTTCCACAAGAAGATCTTTGTTAATGAATTCTATTGCATTAGCAAATTCTGCAGATAATGTAGATTCTCGTGGTTTTTTATCATGCTTCTGTTCAACGAGAAAAATATAAGTGTGACAAGGAAAATAGAATCATAGAAATCAAATCTCAATTAAGACATCAGACAAGATCATTTTACACTATAGTCAATAACTCCGTGCAGAATTTTAGTGCATATTTCATCTTATGTCATAATAATACAAAAATAAATACATCTCATTTGATGAATATTTTCTTTATATCGGATCCAACCACAAATATAAAGATTAAAAATAGTATAAATACCAGTATCTCTGATAAAATGAGGACAATTGAATATTTATGGTGGTTCCTAAGATGGAAGATATAACTTCTCTTGAAAACTGGCCATGTTTTATATCCCCATCAAGACCAAAAATAAAAATTCTACAGATTGAGTAATTTTAGTTGGATTTCTTTTAAACTTTCTTGCCTTCCTTACTTTGACCATAAATCTACTTAAGATAAGATCTTCCTATTCTATTTTTCCTTCTGCTTGAAGGCTACTGATTAAGGTATCATAACATATGAGAGTAGGAAGATGAGAACCCTTCTTTGTAATTCAAAATAAGAGATAAAAGACATGATTATTTTTTCCATCGGTGCAAAGGAAATTGAGAACAGTGTCATATGTAGCATCTTTTATTTTACAACTCTTCTGCAAAGCAAATTGTAGCAGTTGGAAAGATGTGAAATATTTCCCCTTTACACGAATATCATTCAAGAGTTTATTCAGATCAGAAGCACAACCTTTTCCAAACATCAACTCAAGGAGGTCAAATAATTCCTCCACATGACCATGGTCCTGAAGAGTTTCCAAACTCTTGGGAATAAGATCCAAGTTTTCTTTTATATCCTTCTCAAAAATACTTTTCATAACCTTTTTGGAAGTCTAAAATGTTCAATCTAAATAGAGACTTCAATCACTGAATGAAAAGTAGATGCAGTATGCAGATGACCACTTTCCATAATCTTGTCTAAAGTATATATGGATCTGTCGGTAGTCCCTTGAAAAGGAATCTTTCTATAAAGGAATTGTATGTTTCATTATCTATAGAAATATTGTTTCTTAGCATTATATTGAGAAGTTCAAAACTTTCCTCACATGTACTCTCCTTGCAATGACCAATAATAATAGCATTAAAGAACGAAGCATCATGAGCACCTTTTTTAAGAAAAATTCTAAAGATCTCTTTTTATTTTTGAGTTTGGTATTTTTCACAAAGATATTTGAGCATGGGATAGTAAGTATCAAAGGTGGACTCATTACTTCCTGTATCTAGTAAAAAACCCTTCTGTAAAAGCTTGTCAAAGACCTCAATCAAGTCATCAAATTTCCCTCTATAGAAAAGGCCTACAGTGAAAGTGTTGTAAGTTGCAAGATCAACTGAAATTTATAACTTTCCTATTTGATCCATAGTATCGATTACCTCTTCCATGTTTCATACTTTGCAATGACCATCTATCAATGTGTTAAAAAATGATGCATTGGGCATAAATCCCCATTCAACCATCTCAGTTAGAATCTTCGAATCCTCATTCATTTTCTGGGCCTCCCAAAGACCGAGGATTAGAGTAATATAGCTGACACGATATGGATTCACCCCTTGCATACCATATCTTTAAAATATTCTAATGCTTCATTAGCATGGTGCTCTTTGCAGTAAACTTGGATGAATGTTGTATATGTTATCATAGTCGGAGCAAGTTTCTTATCCTTGATCTGATTGAATACCTTAATGGCATACTCTAATCTCCCTACCCTACAAAACCCATCAATGTGGGTGTTAAATGTCACAATCACCGGACCTAGACCACAAATGAAGACACACAAAAGCCACGTATAAGAATATTGTAGATTAACGTATCAAGATTAAGACTGTCTTCCAACATCCTATTGTAGTATCGCTTGTCCATGTCAGTCCTCCCACTCCTTATCAAATCACTAAATAAATTATTGTATGCCAATACAGTGTGCTTCACACCCAATGCCTTTATTTTATCAAAGTAATAGAATCCATTACAATCCCCATCTTGACATATCTCTTGACCAGGTTGTTGAAGACATCATCATTCCACTGGACTCCTTTTTTGGGAATTTCAGACATGAGGGTCCTTGTAGCATTGAGTTTCTTCACCCGGTCGAGGATTTCAATGATGGTAAAGTATGTAGACATATTATTTTTGAATCCAATTTTCTCATCCCATTTGAAAAACAAATTGGCTTGTTTTGCAGTTTCTTCTTTACTTAATACTTTTGTCCCTATGTCATGGTTTCATGTTGGGACTGCAAGTTTCATGGTGTGTTCTAATCTAGTGTTCCAATTCCTACTATCCATTATTTGACAGAGATTAGCAACTGGGTTTGTAGGGTATTTTTACTTACCTTTTTTACTCTACGTTTGACAATTCCCTCGGTCGCTTGACATGCTTCTTCTTCTTCTTCCATTTCAGCAACACTTGTTGGAGTTCCTGAGCTTGGGGTATCCTCTATTATTTGTTCTTCACCTATGTCAACACTAATTATTGATGTCATAGAATGAAGGAATGTGGATCCACAGATGTCAGAGATCATCCTTGCGGGAATAATCCTTTGAGGGCCATTCACAATCCTTTCCTATAACATGTCGGACATTGGTGTTATGGACAAACACCTACAAGATTTGGATATTGAATCCATTTTCAGAGATCAACTAGATGATAAAGAGCTAGAGAAAAGTGGGAATTTTGTTAACAAACTGTTATACCCAAATCCTGGCACCACCATGTGATGAGACCCTTAACTTCCATGTTTTCCCTTAATCCCAGCACTTAGAGTGGAAACCTACTATGTTTGTCAATTCTACATGAAAAAAATCAGCTTCGCGCTTTCCTTGTGTCCCATGAACAGTACCTTGCTCTGCACCACCTATATCCTATTTTCAAGGAGCGGTGCCACTGCCTATGGTCTTTTTTCCAAAAGAATTTCTCATCTAAACCGCTTTGTCATAAGAGAAGAAAAGCGGTACCCTAGGTAAAATGGGAAAAAGAGAAGTTTCTTGAGGCTTCTAGATCTTGAGCCTCATGTCCTCCCTTATACCTATCATTTTGGGTCAGTTGAGCTTGAGATCCCCCATGGTAAGATATTAGAGCCACCTCACACATAATTCTCTCAACTATTCCTATCCATTGGACCTTATAAATACAAGCTCATATCCTTATTTGAGGGGGAGAACTATAAAGGTATTGTTATGATGTTGGATTGACCACTTAGTCCAATCCATTGGAGAGCATAGAGAGCAAAGTTGGAGCTTATGGGGATGAAGTGTTTGTCTCATGGAGATGCTTGTCAACACTAAGGAAATGGTTGTAATCTTCTCCATACATCTTTAATGCAAAGTTGATTTCTAACCCACATTACTGTTGTTTTGATTTCACATGTACATGTTGTTAGATTCCTTAGTCACTAACATGGATAAGTAGATGATTTTTTAGTAGCTTTGATGTGTTTGCATGTTTGATCTATTTGCAGGTACACAGGTTCACTATCAAAGCAGCATTCTAGGTGTCTACAGTATTCAGGAAAGGTCTTCATCCTTTGTCATTTACTCATTTGTTCTGGATCTGAACCATTCAGACCATAGGAATAGCTTCTGTCCGTAGAAGGTGCAATATTCTTGATTACAAATCTGGCGACTCCGCTGGAGAACAATGCATATCTCAGTTGATCTATTCTTCCTTAGTTCCTGAACTCTTGTCCGAATCTAGGCTCCATTTCCAACTCTCTTCAGTTAGATCTACCATCTAAATCAGTGAATTTTGGTTTGAAACTTTCAGATCTATTCAAATTTGAATTATTTCAACTTTTACGCTCTTTTTTACTATCAATCCATCAATTTTTTCCTTGATATGATCAATTTCTAACTTGATCTTTCATTCTCCTTTGTGTTTTAGATCTATTCAGGGAACCACTCATGCGTTGTTGGCAAAAAGTGGTGCCACCGCCTAAACTCTGTTAGCAGTATGCAGTGCGACCGGTTGAGTCCCATTACCCAAAAGCAGTGCCCGTCCAAAACCTCTCTGTCAAGACCCCTCGAGCGTGGTGCTAGGTAGGCCTTGTTCCAAGACTACTTTTTTCTCATTTTTTGCAAAAAATTGACTTTTTTCTTCTTTCATCCCTGCACTGTCAGGCTTGTGTGTTAGAATCTGAATGCTTATGGTTTGAAATTATATAGTAAAAGATTGGTTTGATTGAAGAATTCAAAAGCTAGACTAGGCTTGTTGATTATCCATTTCCTTCAGTGCTTGTTGGTTGTGATTGTGAAAGGAATTATTTTTTGAAAGCTTAGGCTGTAGTGAGCTCTCCTTTCATTTATGTTATAAATACTGAAAGAAAAACCATTCAGATTAGCATCTTGATTTCATTTTTTGTTTCCATAGAGTACTTCTTTTTGTTTGTTAAAAATAATTTTTTTTGACTGAGATTAGGTCATTATCATTATTGAGAATAATACATTGGATCTCTGATTAGCCTCACAAGCTTTCAAGTTCTCTATGTTCTTTAGTCTCTTTTTCATTAGTACTATCTCATCAAAATAAAAAATATTGTAGTTTTAAGTTAGATCTATCTATGTTTTAAGAAAAATCAAAAAATAGAGTGCATATGCATATAGTGTGCTTCTTGTTTTTCTTTTAGGAAAAGAGACTCTTCCCCTTTTGATTTCTTTCAGAAAAGAGAAATGAGTTTGGAAAGTGTTTCTTGTATTTGATTTTGATTTGTTCAAGATTGTTGTTTGGAAATTTTTGGTTTTAAAACAAAATAAAATACTCTCTTTCCCTCCCATAGGAGGCATACCACGAATGGTAAAGTGAAATATTTGCATATGCATACTGCATGGTTTTAATTTTTCTGTCAAAATTTCATGCATTCACCTAACCGTCCACTTAAAATTAATAGTAGTTATAGGTTAAAATTTACATAGCAATTTGAGTGATAGGTTAGAGGCGTGTTTGGGCATCGTTAAGCATAGGAACTGCCATGACTTGTCCGCATTACATCCCGAGACTCGTGCGGTTCTTCCATGTACCGTCGGTATATCGAATGGCCTTTCATGTACCCTTGAGGTATATAGAAAGGTACTTCATGTACTCTATTTTATATCAAAAGTCCCCTTGTGAATGGTTATGCATTAGACAACACTACTACCGATTTGAGCTCCCACGTACCTTGCGTATATCGATAGACCCCACTAGGATACCTTATCCATCTGAGAAAAGCCCTTTGGTCGTCTTTCTTGGAGCCATACACCAAAAAAAACATTCAGGGAGATTATTATGCATGTACCCTCGAGGTATATCGTGACTTGCACC
Organism: Pseudotsuga menziesii; assembly: GCA_001517045.1. NCBI lineage: Eukaryota > Viridiplantae > Streptophyta > Pinopsida > Pinales > Pinaceae > Pseudotsuga > Pseudotsuga menziesii. The sequence goes on along the minus strand of LPNX011044754.1, from coordinate 203,979 downwards.
TTCTTGACAATCCTGGTGAGAGACCTGACTATCTAAACTCCTCTTGTCATTTAAGTTTGCTTGTTTGGCCTATACCTTGAGTAGGGAAATTTTTGGTGTGTTTTCTAGTTTTTGAGACCCTAGGTTAGATAGGAGCTGTACAAACTAGCTGAGCTAGGACATTCCAGAAGAGTACAGGGCTTGCCACCCAATTTTATTCATGTATCAAGAGAAAATCCAATGGAAGCTATTGACCAAGGAGCTGCTACCACCTCCCAAGTGGGAGATAATGTGGTTGGAAAAACTAGAGGACCGTATCCTTCACACTCACCTCCCTTGGTCCCACAACCTTCTCGGGGTAATACTTCATTCCATTCTCCCACAGAAGGTCATGTTGATGATACTACCCATCCATATTATGGTCCCAATGCTCCATTTTGGGATACCTCTATAGGACAAGCCGTTTCCTCGTTTGGCACCCGTTTAAACTTTTATGAAGAAGTTTCTCCAGATGAAGAAGAATGTATATAATACCACGTAGATATTCTCCTTGCACATGAGATTGAAAAGAAAATAGATGATATATTGTGCACACCACCATCACGTTCCACAGTTGTTCCTATGGGATATCATTCACTTATCGATTCTATGAGACCCATTGAACCGATTCTAGATCTCATAGTGACTCCACATAACCCAGGTCAAACTACCAACCCCACCACCTCCCATATTATGTATGGTCCCAATCCTCCTGGGTATTCCGCACCTGGGGCTCAACATTCAATTCATGTTTCATCATTACCTTCTAGTGTTGGGGGGGAAACCCCAGCACGACCTATGTTATCTGACACCATAATTGTACCTAGTCAAGGACAGACCTCTAGTATAGAGAAATCTATAGTTTATGTCCCTCCCACCCACACTAATGTGGTTAACCCCCCATCTAGTTCAGGTCATCCCTTAGAGGCACAACCTGTAACCAATCAAACCCATTGGGGTTATGGTTATACAGCAAATAAAATACCTGTAGGAAACATTAATTATCCACCCATCCCTACATGAATTCCTTATGATGGAATTCCATATCCTAGTAAAACCTTCATTCCATGGGGGAAACCTAACTAGTCCTGCATTCCAGCTATGGGGGGGATACCTATACATACTGTGGGAGGTGTCGGACGACCACCTTATGGAGGTCCTCCCCCTCGGGGGCCTAATTGTCGTGGAGGGCCTAGTGGATTTCCTCCTTATGGTCCAAATGGTCCTGGTGGTCCTGGGGGGCCTAGTGGATTCCCTCCTAATGGATCTGGAGGGTCTGGTGACCCTCCTACTAGTGGTTCTGGAGGCTCTGGAGGTTTACCTCCTAGAGGTATGGGAGGGTCTAGTGATCCACCTCCTGGTGATCCTAGTGGTCCTAGTGGTCCCAATGGTCTTGGTGGTCCTAGAGGCCCTAGTGGTCCTAATGGTCCTGATCCCTGAAATCAACCCCCTACGGGTGGATCTTCCAGTAGTTCTTCATCACAACAACCTGTCTATCAGTCTGCTTACAATCTTATTGGTACTTATATCAATATTACCAGTATGTGCAACCTAATCATTAGTTACCTTTCCTAGCAACTTTGGACTTTCCTGATTTGTCCAAGTTGATTAATGACCCCATTCGACATAACCCCTCGTGGCCTCCCATTCCCGTAAAGTTACCATTGTACATTCCAAAGTTCAGTGGGAAGCAGGGAGACGATCCAAAAAAACATGTCATGAAATTCCATTTGTGGTGTTCTTCAAACTCCCTTATGGATGATTCCATTCATTTAATACTATTTCAGCGAACTTTGACCTGTACAGCCGTGAAAAGGTACATTGAACTTCCACAACATTTTTTTGTGTATTTTGGCTCATTGGAAACTGTATTTATTATGTGCTTTCAGCTTCCTATCCATTATGAAACAGGTACATATCTCTTAACTTCTCTGCGATAGAACACCTTCACCCACATATCTGATCATATCCATGAGTGGAGAAGGTGGAGAAGACTTATTAAGGATCCTATTCCAGATCAGTTATTAGGTGATTGGTTTACTAAATATTTGTTGCCTGAGATGTGGCTATGGACGGTTCCGTTATTGAAGAGAAAGCCATTAGTCGATCCCATTATCTATACTTGGTCTATTCCCAGTCCGAAACTTTGCATGACTTGACTCCTCAAGCTCCTCTGCCAAGCACTGATCATGCAAAGCCACCAAGCAAAAGTCCCTATTGATGGGATTGTTGGTTAAATCCAGTCCTCATCAACAGCAAAGCCTGCCAAGAAATCCCATACTGCCACCCCTACTCCTTCAACTCCCAAATTTTCCATCGAGGTCAATTCTATTCAGAGTATTCAAACCTCCAGCAATAATAAAAAGAAAGGTAAAAGTAAAAATAAAAAACCTGGAAACCAACTAGAGAATCCAAAACTAGCCACCAATGATAATGATAAAGGGAAAAGAAAAGAAAAATTTCCATGTCTACTATGTGGAGGTGACCATTTCACAAAAGAGTGTCCCCGTCGAGATGAAATCACCCAACTTTTGAAAACAAATCCCACACCCGCAGTTCTCACGGATCCTTTTCCCTCTCAACAACAACTGATAGACCACATGTCTAATCAGGGAAACTCTAGTTCATCAAAGGAAATTCATATGATTTCCTTGGATACCATTAGTTTGCAAACTCGAATTCAGAGTTACGATAAACCCACAGACTAGAAAGAAGACCATTCTTCTTCAAGAAAAGCTCCCTCTACTGGTTCTCCCGACTCCTCATCTATTGTCCCCCTAACCATCGAGAAGCCTACTCTCGATATGGTTTTGTGTACACCAAAAAGAAATTTAGGAAGGTTTTTTTTAACCCTAATGCTTGAGCTACTCAATTTTATAATGTAGTTGAAGACCTCTCTTAGGCACCATGTGCAATGTCTACCTTGGAAGTGCTCCAAAGTTGTCCTACACAACGCAAAAACTTGTTAACTACGTTAGGAGCTCCAGACCCAGACAATACTAATTTGATTCATTTTAATGTCAAGAACTATAAGTCTAAACTACCTCACAAACTTGCTTTTCAAATCATCGTGAAAGTAGTCAAAAAGAAGGTGTTTAGGACTGTCTTAGACGAAGGAGCTTCAACTTCAATTTTGTCCCTGTCTTGTTGGAAAGCTATCGGATCTCTCGAGCTTGTAACATCACCTACAACTCTGAAATCCTTTGATGGATGAGGTTTCCAGCCCCACGATCTCATATCAGCCCTTGCAGTTGATCTTGGGGGAAAAACTGTTTCTATTCAAGTAGAATTAGTAGACACCATGTTAGATTACAACCTTCTTCTAGGAAGAAATTGGTTTTACACCATGACTGCTCTCGCTTCGATGGTATTTCGAACAGTACAATTTCCACATCTAGGGAGAATTATCACCATTGATCAGTTTGATTTATGTACACTGTATGTTACTACCTCTATAGCTAATAACATCCCTATGTTAGGCCAGTCCCCTCCACCTTACCAGTCGATTGGGGTAGGCATGTTGAAGGATTCGTCCCTTATGGGGATTTTTTCATCCACTCCTCCTAACACAGACACAACGATAGTAAATATGATTGTGTCATTTGATTATGATCACAATGGAAAACAAATTGTTGAGTCCACCTCGTTGAGTCTGCTTGAAGAAATGTATAATATCATTTAAAACCTTTCTGATGATCACACTGATGAACTTCATGTGGTGGCTTTGGACCCTTACCACCTGTCCTACTGGTTAGAAATGTCTCTTCCTATTTTGGATTATCTCTCTAATACTTTTCCTTCCAATGAGTCCATTTTGGAGATCATGAATATGAATGAGCCTATCTGGGAGGATCACCATCATAGATCCTCATTCCTCCCCAACACCAATTTGGAAAACCATGACTTTGGATCCTTGTTTTCCACCGATATTGTCAACGCACCTCAAAATCCTATATTGTTGCATGACAAAGATTATGAAGGAAACCTATGCAACATTACTCAAACAAATTCGATTGACATATCAACCAAGCCTGGTACCATCAAGCATGTTCATGTTGGGAAAAACTGCTCAACAGAAGAATCTGAAGCATATAAGGCACTTTTCAAATAATTCCATGATATTTTTTCCTCGTCTTATGAAAAAATGTCGGGGATAGACCCATCCATTATGGTCCATGAAATTAAAACCTATCCCACTTCTAAACCTGTCAAGCAAAAACTAAGGCAAGTCAATCCACGAAAGGCCGCATCTATTAAAGCTGAAATAGAGAAACTTCTCAAAGTTGGGTTTATTTATCTCATACCCCTGACGGAATGGGTATCGAACGTTGTCCCTATCAATAAAAATCAGGGCACCATTAGAGTTTGTATCGATTTTAGAGACTTGAATAAATCTTGTCCCAAGGGAAACTTTCCTACTCCACATATCGATCAGATTATCGACAACTATGTCGGAAGTGTCATATTCTCATTCATGGATGGCTTTTCTGGCTATAATCAGATTGAGATATTACCCATCGATCAGCACAATATGGCATTCATTTTCCCATGGGGAACCTCTGCATACAGGAAGTTACCATTTGGTTTAAAAGACCCTAGAGCCACTTTCCAGACAATGATGTCCTATGCATTTCATGATATTAAACATATTGTTGAACTATACCTTGATGACCTCCCTGCTCATTCACAGCAATAGGAGGACCACCCTGGTCATCTTAGAGACATTTTCCTGAGATGCCGTCATTATAATATATGACTCAATCCACATAAATGTGCTTTTTGCATTGAGACAGGACACATGTTAGGTTTTGTGGTCTCTAAGGATGGAATTCGGATAGACCCATTGAAAATTGCCACCATTTTAGCTCCACCAGCCCCAACCAATATTCTCAAACTCCAAAGTTTGCAAGGGAAGGAAAAATTCCTCCGTCATTTTGTGTACAATTTTGCAGAGAAAATGCACGGTTATATGCATCTCCTTAAGAAGGACACTTTCTTCTTCTAGGATGACCAAGCCCAATGCACCTTTGATAATATCAAACACGCTCGAACTCATTCACCCGTGATACACCCCCCAGATTATTCAAAGGATTTTACCAGATTATTCAAAGGATTTTATCTTATATATTCCTACCTCCACTACTACCATCACTATGGTTTTGGTGTAGGAAAATCCCTACAGTCAGAAGGACATGATTTACAATTCTAGTAAGAATCTTATGGATTCTAAAACCCAATATTCATGCGTGGAGAATTTAGCATTGGCCACGGTCATTGCTGTTCAAAACTTTCGTCACTACATTTTGCTCCGCACAACCACTATATTGGCATACCAGAACCCTATGTATTACATCCTAACTCGTCAGGTGCTTGGGGGAAAGTACTCTCAATGGATAGCCATACTACAAGAATTTGATCTGGAATTTTCCAAAGCCACATCAAAGAAATCCTTGCTCTTTTATGAGCTCATGTGTGATCTTCCTTGTGTTTCGATGGAATCTGACCCCAATGATTCATTTTTGAATGAATTCCTGTTCCTGATAAGCACTACTAACCCATGGTATGGAGATTTGCTCATTTATCTCCAAACACAAAGGTTTTAGCCAAATCTATCCTGTGAGAATCGCCATCGTATCCGTCACCACGCAAAATACTACTTCATCTTGAATGACACCTTGTATAGACATGGGATTGATTTCATTCTCTAGCGATGCCTCACCCATGAGGAAGTTGAACAAGTGTTGAATGATTGCCACTCTGGAGCATGTGTCGATCATTTATGTGGGATGGATACAACCCAGAAATTCCTTTGCACTATCTATTTTTGGCCTTCAGTCTTTGAATATTGTCACGAGGCTATTAAGAAATGCCCACATTATCAACATTTTTATCCCAAAAAGTGCACTCATCCTGCTCTGCTACACCCCGTCATTGTCGTTGGCCCTTTTTCCAAATGGGGGATTGATTATATGCATTGTAATCCTACCTCAGCTGTGGGGCATGGTTACATCATTGTAGCCTTTAACTATTTTATGAAGTGGGTTGAGGCCATGCCTACATATGCGGAAGATGGTAAGGATATCGCTCTCTTCTTGTTCAATCATGTCATAGTGTTGTAATCTCTCAGATCACATAAGGTTACCAATAATACATACAAAAATACATAGAATATTCACAGATACAAGAGACAAGAACTGATACGATGAACAGATTATATTATTCTCAAATAGATCATACAAAGCCAAGAACTGAACTACGTTCTTTAGTGGCTCAACAGCCTAATATACAGGTTACAAACAGTTACAATCATAACTACCTGTCGGTTCACCGAACCGACACGACTATTAGTTAACAGACTAACTACTGTGTTTACTCAGCCGACCGACGTAGTCGGTTTCTCGACTTAGTCGGCTGATCGACTAAGTCGGTCTTCGTTCAAGTCGACTTATGTCGACTTGCTCCTTCTACATCTCCCCCACAATCAAAACATTTCTTCGTCCCGAAGAAAAGGGGAGGTAAAAAAAATTAGATTAGAAGTACAAAAATAGATTGCAAAGGGAGACTGCTACTGAGGTGGGCTGTGCAGGCGAATAGTTGGTCTCTTCTGCACACAGACTTCGACTATTGTTGGTGCTGTTATGACAAGCTGGTGTTGAAAGTCCGTCCATGTCTGCAAGGCTTTCTGAATGTCGATAGTCAGAGTAGTAAGATTGGAAAGTACCGACATCTTCTCTGCCATTGCCATTTCTGCAATGTTTTCCATGTTGGGGCCCAGCAGCTGATTGTGTTCTTCCGCAGTCTCAAGCAGTCTCTTCATCTGTGGACAGATGTTTTCGAATTTCTCCAAGTTGGGAAGGGCTTGCTGAACCCACTGGTGTGCCTCACGTTCCAACTGCTGCAGCTTAGTGTTTTCCATCACTATTTGCTCCTCGATTGTCTGCCTCAGTTCTGTCTCAGTCGACTTCCTTCTTTCCAAGGCCTGAATGCCCTGTCTGGTCTGCCTCGTATGACTATAGACCTGCCCATAATGAGTAGGCCAATCTCGGAGTACTTCCTCAGTTACAATGGATTCCTCCATGTGGTCTTGTAGAAGTTTGTGAGCCTCCGAGAATGCTGTGTGCTGAGTCAGGAGCAGTCGGACAGTTTCTTCTTTTTTCCCGGCCTTAGTCTCGTGGATGTGGGTCTGTATGGTCGACACCAAACCTTCAAACAGCTGATATGCTCTGTCCAGCGGTCAGTCGGTAGCAGCTTCGACAGGTTCAGGGGTAACAGTTTGTACAAGAGACCTGCATTTGTCGAGGAACTCGACTTCTTCTGTCTCCTTATCCGTGAGCTGTTTCCTTAGTCGGGTCGTCCTTCTCTTCGACTCTTTTGCTAGGGTGTTGAGTAGCTGGCCAACCTCTGAGTCGGTCAATGAGCTTACATCCCGTAAGCTGATCCTTAGCTGATCTGGTCTAGGAAGAGGCTCTGTTGGCTCCTTTGCTGGTTCTGTTGGTTTGTCGGGAGGACCTGCAGAAGTGGAAGGTGGGTCAGAGGTCGAAGGGGTGTGTGTCGGAGGGGTTGGTTCAGAGGTCGGGGGTTTTTTGGTTTGGGGAGGTGGTACTTTATTTACACACAACATGTCCTAGTAGTATCCCTATGGGGGTCATAAAGATGCATTTCTTGATGTTGAGGGAAAGTTGAATCTGCCGACATCTTTCCAACATGAGTCGGAGCCATGTGCAGTGATCTTTTAAGGTGGAATATATGGTCCAGTCGTCGAAGTAGACTGCCATAGTTTTATAGATGTATTCTTGGAAGGTTTTTACAACTATCCGGGAAAAGACAGCAGGTGCATTCTTTAGTCCAAAAGGCATAACCCTATAAGCAAAAGAGCCAAATTCACAAACAAATGTGGTTTTCTTCTGATCTTCCTTTGCTATAGGTACTTGATTGTATCCTGAAAATCCATCTGTGAAGGAATAGCATTCATGGCCTGCCACTTCATTCAAGATTTCATCAGCATAAGGTGTGGGAAAGGGGTCTGTCAGTGTAACTTTATTAAGTTCCCTAAAGTCGACACAGATTCTCAGTCTGGTCGGGTCGTGTTTCTTAGGCTGGACGACCATGGGGCTTGACCATTTCGACTGGTCGATGGGGTAGATGATACCTGCAGCTAACATGTTGTCTATCTCCTTTTTAACTATTTCCTTATATTTATGAGCTAGTTTATAAGGACGTTTCTTAACAGGTCGGACATCAGGTTTAGTGTCAATTTTCATCTCTCCCATTTCTTGAACTAACCCTTTTAAGTCTTTGTAATCTCTTGCAAAGACATCTTGGAATTCCCTAAGCAAGTTCACTATTTCAGCAGTTTGTTGCTCAGTCCAATAATCACCAATCTTAGCTAATTTTGGTCGGTCATCATTTGAAATGTCGACCTCTTTGGTTTTTAATTTGGTATCTAACCATTCTGGGGCTTTAGCTTCATTTATTGGGCGACTTCCTTCCTGGAACTGTGAAAATGTAGCAGGGAAGTCGGCGGCGGTCAGTCGGTCGAGGTCAGGTTTTTCGGTAGTCGCGACCCGAAGCACATAGTGGATCGGTTTTTTTGTTTCAGCATGGTTGGATTTCCATCTGAAGCTTTTACCTTCGGTATGTTCAGTCTCCAATTGTAGTCGGGTCGACTCGACTTTTGATCCGATGTGAAGACTATTACAGTGCTTGACCTGTCGAGGGTCTTTGTCAGGGAGTGGTTCAGTCGGTTGAATGAACTGTTTAATTTGTTGTGCTGGCTTGACTA
>LPNX011044754.1:61860-194934 GCA_001517045.1 Pseudotsuga menziesii | reverse complement strand
CGTTGGTCGGTTGTAAGGTAGGGTGTTCTCTTATTTTTCTCTCAAAAATCTTGGGGATAATTGAGACTAGAAAGCACTGTCGGGTGGGTTTTTTCTGTATTTTTTGGATAGTCCAACACCCTCTTGCTTGTTTTTCATATTTTTCCATTTCCCAGTCATATAGTTCAGCGTCTGAATTGTAACTAACTGAGTCGGGGTTACCTAAGTAAAGCTCCCCTTGGGCGTTTGGTTCTGTGTAGTCAGTATTGTTTTGGATCTGATAAAGTTGTCGCATATCGACTTCCTCATCAATTGGTTCCACCCAGGGTTGGCCTTGGGAGGGGTTAATAGGTACTATGACCTTTTGACCATTTCCTTTAAGTTTAATACGTTCTTTATCTAGAGAGATAGAGGCTTTCATCTTTCTACCCCAAGGTCGACCTACAAGGGCTGGGAAGGAGCTAGATCCTTCCTTTGGGTCAATAATTTCGAAATCAACCTTAGTCGATATGCCTTTAATGGTTGTGTCGACATTTTTCCAAACCCCAATGGGTTCAATAAGGCCCTGGTCGGCTAGTTTCAGATAAATGCCTGAATCATAGAGTCGAGGTTGTCCCATCCTTTCCCAGGTATCGCGGGTCATTATATTTACCTGAGACCCAAAATCAAGCACCACTTGTCGGACATGGAACCCTTCAATTTCCAGGTCGACAAGAGGATCGACATCGTTTTTTTCTTTTTGATTTAAACTACAGATGTTCTTCGTTTGTTTCTTAGATTTAGTGCTTTTGATTGATTCAATAAATTAATGAACTGACCTACAGATTTATCTGTTTGAATGAGATGGGTTAGATGCTGGGTCGAGTCGTGTCGACTGTGACTAATGTCTTCTTGCTGTGCAAGTTTTGAAAATATGTTTGTGGCTTCCTGATATGTGTGTTGTTCCTTGCAAGGGTCAGGGTATGTGTTTGTGTGTGTGATCTTACTAATCTGAGGATTGTCAGGCCCGGTTTTAGTGCCTTGTCGAGTGACGATGTGCAAATTCTTAGTAGTTATGACATCATTCTTCTGGACACACGACAAGACATTAACATTCTTTTTATTACTAATTTTTTCCAACATTGTAGGGAAATCCTCCAAGGAGTGATCGCCTACCCCACAATGTGTACAAAATTTCAGATCAGTCCTGTCCTTGTACGGACAGTCGGCGCATCTGTGCCCTTGTTTGTAACAAATAAAGCATTGAGTAGGTCGATGACTTCGTATTTCTCGACTTCCAACGAATCGACCTGTTCTTCCAAACCCTGGTTGGTGATTGTCATTTCGACGGTCGTAGCATCGGCCATCATTTCATTGCCCACTCTGATTATTGTTATTGTTCTGCTCTGTGTTCTGTGCTACAGCATTTGTCTGGTAGACGGCCTGGTAGTTTTGTCTATTTTTGAGGTTGAGATGGCAGTTGGCCGTGTTGTGATTTGCAGTTTTGCATATAGCACACCAGGAGGCTTTGCCATTCTTCATATTGTAAGGACAGTCAGCGGTGGAATGGTCTCCTCGTTCCTGGCAGATGTCACAAAACGCTTTGGTCTGTACAAAACGGACATCTTGTCGACTGAATTGCTGTCGACAGTTATCCTTTGTATGTCCGGCTGTTGAACAGCTAGTACACCAGATGTCTTGGTTCTTAAGTGTGAGCTCCTTCAAGGACTTCTGCATTTTCTCCAGCTGTTCCTCCAAGCGGTGGTCGGTCGGGCAGGCAGGTATGTCTTCATCCATCTCGACCTGCAAAGCTTTTGTCAACGCATCCTCGTACGACTTGAAGGTCTCCAGACTGATGTGTCGGTGAATTTTCTGTGAAAGTCCTGCAAGGAACCATTGAATGAGTAATTGTTCGTCGATGACATAGTCCAACTGACTCAATAGATCCTTCCATATTTTATCATAATCGCTGACTGTTTCTCCTGACTTCTGTTGGGTCGTCTTCAGCTTCTTGGCTGCCAGGTGTTTAGCGTCTGGAGTCTTGAAAAATGATAGGAATTGTGTCTTTATCTCTGATTTTGTTGCTCTAGGTTGCCGTTCAGTAAATGTCATATACCATGTGAGAGCTCTTTTCCGAAGGGCTCCTGCGAACTGGGCTATCTGTCGGTCTTCTTCTGTTACTTTGTTAGCCTCCCATATCGACTCACAGACAAACCAGTGTCGTCTGGGGTCTTCGTCACCCTCATAAAGGGGAATCTGAGCAGATCCGTGACCCATGTCGGAGTCACTGTCACTACTCTCTGATGATGTCGGAGGAGGAGGTGGAGGAGGTGGAGGAGGTGGTGTTGTAAGGGGTGGGGTTGTTGAGTCGGACGAGTCTGTCAGGGTGACGATGGGGTTTTGGTCGACGGAACTTGTGCTCCCGTCGGGTGTCGACTCTTTCTCATCGAAGAGCGGATTGTTGATAATTTTTCTCCTTAAGGACCCACTGTCACTTTGCGTGCTCAAGTCTGACTCTTGTGTATCTTCTGAAGTTGTGTGTGGCAGGGGGGGTGCTCCTTCATGTGTCAGCAGGAGCAAGTGGATACTACGAAAGGAAGGTGCCGTTTGAAAGGTCACCCAATTACCTTCGATCGGTCGACGTATGACGAGATGTCGACCCGGGTATGGTTCATCGCCTAGTCGGCTCCAGAGTGTAATGTCACCAGCTCTTAGTCGAAGGTCATCTTCAATAATAGTTTGTATTCTGGTACGCGGACTTACTGTGGAAAGGGTTACTCCTTCGTCGGGAACAATTAGTTGGAGAGCTTCTGGCTGCTCTATCCACATTTCATCATCTTCGGGGGACACCTCTTCTTCTTCACCTTCTCGGCGTCGGTCATGACCCGACTCTGGCGGTACTTCATCATGGTCGGTCGTCCTAGTGTTTTGCTGCAGCTCTGCGGCCCTTTCTCGTATGGCTTCCCTTTTCTTCTGTCTTTCATCCCTTTCAATTTTCTTAATGTCCGACATACTGTAGTACAATACTATGCTTTCAGTTCCTCTTCGGTTGATTATGCATTACTGGTGACGACGACTCTGGTCGACTAGGATCCACTATGCTCTAGGTCTGACACACGACCAGCTACCCCCCCATAGCCTACCCGATGCTTTTTAGAAAGCTCGGATGGTGTCTACTTACTCAGGAAGTATTCCCACTCCCTTTCAGCAATGAATTTTTCCCACTGCTTCTGCTTCTCCGCCCAGTTAGTGTTTGAGGGTGGTTCACGTAATAGAGGTCGAGGTTCAACAATGTGCCCTGCTCCTTTCTCTATCAGAAACTTGAATAGTAAAGCCGGTAAGGAACACAAGAATTGATCAGTAAGTTCTGTGAAAAATTTCTGTCGGACGGTTTCCACAGAGGTCCTGTCTTCGACTGCTTGTTCCTCACAGAAGTCGTCGGCTATCTTTTCGAACCACTCCGAGAGATTTGTACGTCCTCCTCGGATCAGTTTCTGGAGTAACTGTGCTTCTTTAGTCTTTTCCGGTTTTCTCATCCAAAAGCTGCTTCAGTAGATGGGGTACGGATTCGACAAATTTTTCGTGAGTTTCAGTGAAAAATCTGGCTTTTGCTTCTGCGACTGTCAATCTATTCCTTCTTGCGTAATTTTGTAGATAGTTAGCAACTTTTCGCTCCCACCAGTCCTTGATCTCCTGCTTTGGTATCATATGTGAGCATATATTCTAGTTATGTACTACCGGCAACGGAACCAATGTTTTAATCTCTCAGATCACATAAGGTTACCAATAATACATACAAAAATACATAGAATATTCACAGATACAAGAGACAAGAACTGATACGATGAACAGATTATATTATTCTCAAATAGATCATACAAAGCCAAGAACTGAACTACGTTCTTTAGTGGCTCAACAGCCTAATATACAGGTTACAAACAGTTACAATCATAACTACCTGTCGGTTCACCGAACCGACACGACTATTAGTTAACAGACTAACTATTGTGTTTACTCAGCCGACCGACGTAGTCGGTTTCTTGACTTAGTCGGCTGATCGACTAAGTCGGTCTTCGTTCAAGTCGACTTATGTCGACTTGCTCCTTCTACACATAGCTAGATTCAAAGTCCCATAGTCCATAGTTACTGATCATGGATCACATTTCCATAATCAAATGATGGAGTATCTAAGTTCCAAGCTAGGTTTTTGTCATGAAAACTCTACACCATATTATCCACAAGCTAATGGTCAGGTAGAGACCATTAACAAAGTTTTGAAAACTATGCTTCATTGGATAGTTGCAGACCATAAATTCAACTGGCACCATATCCTTTTCTCTGCTCTTTGGGATTACAGGACTTCGGTGAAAACAGCTACTGGTTTCACACATTTCCAGCTTGTCTATGGACTCGAAGCTATCTTGCCAATTCAATGTCAGATTCCGTCCTTGAAACTTGCCGTCGAACTTCTCCCAGACACTTCCATAGAGGAAGAGAGATTTTTTTACTTGAACAACCTTGACGAAACTAGGAGAGATGCTGCCTTGGCTAATGAGGCACATAAGAAACGCATCAAGGCACAGTATGATAAATATTTCCAACCCTATGCCTTTAATGAGGGTGACCTAGTTTTGACTTATGATCAGAGATATGACAAGATAGGGAAAGGAAAGTTTGAATCCATGTGGTACGGTCCTTTTTTCATTTCTAAAGTTTTAGAGAAAGGGGCATATGAGCTCATAGACTATGATGGAATCCCTTTAGGGAAACCTCAAAACAAGTTGTACCTAAAGAGGTATTATGCCTAAATATTTCTCGGATATTATCTTGTATATATGTATATTGCTTAACTTTCAATGTGCTTCAAGTATTTTCAATATGGTTTTGAGTTTAGTGTCTGTATCTGTTTATACGATGTTTTGGTCATGCAGAGAAAATGGCTTTCTATGGCTTCGCTGATGGTGCTTGCTGCCACACCTTGAATCTTTCCTCAGCTGCTTGGGTTCTCTATTCCTGAGCTTATGATTTGGTTAGTTAAGGATCATTTTGTATTGGTCCCGCTACCAACAACATCACCGAGTATCGAGCAGTCATAGGTCTTCTAACTAAAACTGGATCCCAAGATGTTCACAATGTGGTAGTCTTGATGGACTCACAACTCATGGTTTGTCATCTAAACCATGTTTATACCATTAGGAATCTTGTGCTTCTTCACCTCTTCTGGAGGGTACGCTTGCTAGAAAGGTCATTTGAAACTATCACCTATAGGCATATCCCTAGGGAACATAATGTAGTTGCTGACTCATTAGCTAATTACATCCTAGATTGGAATATTGCCCATTCATGACATGAAAATCAAACTTGGTTCATTGTAAATAAATAATTTAAAACACATAAAACTCATGTAAAATACATTCACTATTTGAGACATATAAACACCAGGTAAAATTCTGTGTGTATATATATATATATATATATATATATATGAACATGTTTTACAAAATATAGGTCATGAGACCTCATCTGAAGCACATAGGATTTCAGGTAAAAATCACCATACAAAATCCTGAAGCTATCATCTTTCAGTGGATACACCATTCACAGATCGTCTAGTGATGCTCATGGTAGCACATCACTGCCCGGGATACTCTACGTAGTAGTTTTCTAAACCGACCTGGTACTCCTGTTGTAGATCTCTGATACCTCACAGGGAGGTCATCAATGGAAGCATCAGGGATGTCTATGGTCAACCTCTCTAGGTTTTCCTCTAACTCCCTGGTCACATCATCACCCTGCGGTACGAAACGGGCTCCAGCTCGTCTATCCAATGGGGAAGCTCCCCCAGGTCCTGCTGCTCCAACATCTTCATGAAAATATTCAAGTCTCGTTACTTAACATAAAAAATATAAAACATCAAAAACATCAAAAAACTATTTCCATTTTAGGGTTTTTTGCTTCTTGCCGATATCACCCCACTATCCACTAGGTGGGAGCGGTAGGTCAGGGTCACCACTAAATTTAGTACCCACATATGCATAATCCTCCACCATGAGGAGCTAATCTCTCAACCATCAAAAGAACGAGTCATCAAACTTTACCTTCCCCCAGCCCTCTCCAGTACAGGCCATAATCCTGACCCACCTTTGCATGCACTGGTCCGGTGCTCTTAGCTCTGTAAAAACCACCTGGGGTCTCATATGTGGAACCCACTCAAAGAAGAAGCAAGCTAGAATGGAACCAAAACTTAATTACTTCAGCTCCCCCTGCTGACACTTGGTTAGTTGATCCTTGAAGATCGCAAGCAGGGCTTCCACCCAGTTAAAGACTGTAGACGCCATGGCCTCTATGGCATAGAGAATATGTGCTCTAGATTCTGGGTGCACTCCTTGGCTTCTGTCCACTCTCTGCATGGTAAATAGTACAGTCCATAGAGGTCCATCCATCTTTGCTTTTATGGGGATTTTCTTCCCCGATGTCCTTGTCCTAGGGAAATAGTGATGGTCTATCAACTCCTGTGTAGTGATGTCCCCTCCGCAGGAACAAGTCTGTGAGATGGGAGCACCTTGTTTCAAAAGGCCAGTCAGGAAGTAGATGTCCTCTACCTCAACTGTCTAAATATGAGCGCCAATCTCGAATTATTGTTGCTCCATATTCCACGTCCGGAGTATATGCTCTAGAAATCGGTCATGCGATACCATACTGGGTGTGCGGAATAATTTTAAGAGTCTGCAGTCTCTCAATGTGACTATTCAACCCGCATTCCTTTTGGCAAAGGCATCTTCATTATCATGTTGTCTCTCTTTCCATATGACCCTTTTTTATCAGAAAGAACCTGCCAAAAAGAATCACAAGACCCATTAGAATCATTCCTAATCATCCAAATCAAATCATATGAACTAGTTTTTCTTGTGTGATTATGTTTACTTCTCCACGGTTAGCACCACCTGTTCCCCATTGAGTACAGGTGGTGGCACTACCTGTGTGCTATGTTCTTAGTGTGGTTCTAGTGAGGTACCTCTTATCCCACAAGGGATAAGAGCGGTGCCCGCTCCTATGATTTTAGGGCTTGCCATACAAGCCCAAAACACCATTAAAAGTCAAAATTGAAGACATAAGATGAAAGAGTAGGGTCTAGGCTATTACCTAGAACTAACGGTGCTCAAATTTGACGATGGAAACTCCCAATATCAGCGACTAAAAACCTCACCAAGAAAGTGCTCCAAATACTCTCCACTATGGGTAAATAGTAAAATGTTTTGATTTTTCACTATTTACATGACTTTTATACACATTTTTGGGTTTGACATGCTATAGTTTTGTTTTGAAATTGTTTATTACTCAAAATATATCAGTTGTAATCCCTTAATGACAGTTATTGGTGCATTTAACACTTGTTTTTGAGTCATTGCAGGATAGAAGAACAGCAGCAGTAAAGTTTTGGGAGTTCGTTTTTTACTTTTTCGTACTACATAAAACAGAAAAAGTCTTTGAGCGTTTATTGTGACACTTTGGTCATGTTCTTGAAACTTAGTATCAAAGGTCCAAGTCCATTTCTAATTCTTTTCAAGCTCGTAAAATCTCTCATTGTGAAAAGAGACCTAATGGAATCTTCTTTAAAGTCTTTTCGGGCTCCTTAAATACGAAAATATTGTCAAGCGATCTTGTCTTCTTCACGCTCATTAAAGCATCTAAAGAGTCATCTCTCCGACGGTAGGTTATCTCTTTTTCGGTTCAGATAGACTATTTATGAAAAAGGACCACTCTAGCTAGTCAGGATTGGAAGAGTTCTCTTGTTGATTTATATGTAACTTTGGAATGTATTCATCTATGTATCTCATGTATTGTAACCCGATGTTTATTCCGGGATGTTTCTATTATGTATTTGAGTCATGTTGTCATGCCCCAATGTTCCGATCAGGATGATCAATAATGTAAGCAAGTCATGTCAAGTCATTGTTAAAGTCCCCACAGTTTAGGGGCACTAGGGTTATTATACACTCATAGAGATGTAGGCTCTAGTAAGTAATTGTTAAGTTAGGCCGACATGATTGAGTGCACTTCAAGTGAACGGAAGAATATAAATAGAGAGTGAGATCCTCTCTATTTATCACTTGTAACACACATCATTCACTCACTCAAGTGTGGTACAATAGTGAGGAAGGAAATACTGGGACTAGACAGAAGAAGAAGACTACTGCTTTGGGGCTTTTACTGTTTTGGTGTTGATTCTATCTCTGAGGAAGTTGCGGGGTTTTCTCCTTTATGGTTTCCCCAAGAAAAGGTCTTTGTGTCTCTTGTCTCTTGTGATGTGCTTATGTTATATTGTTGTACTTGTTATTCTCTCAGTAAAGATCCTAACATAATGCTAGGTTAATGTTGAAAAACTAACATGGTATCAGAGCTAACCTGAGAAGAAGACACTGTGCAGCTGTGGGAACTAGGGATTCCTAGTTTGTGGACCTTCCTCCACAGATTTTCAGAAAAATTAAGGTGGAACAACTCTCCTCCTTAGGGCGCATATTTCTATCGAAACAGAATCCAATTCTGAGGTTTTTCAGTTTTGGACCTATCACTAGGGTCAGAAATTAGGGATTTTTACAGAAGAGGAATTTTTTAGTGAGCCCAAGCCTGGATTGATCTCCTGCCCAAAATCAAATTTAGGGACAAATTTCAAGGCATTTGGGTGGACAGAACTTTGGAAAAGCAAAACCCTAATTTGCTCCTGAACCAGCTCTGCAGGATTTCAGCTCAAGTTTCAGATCCGACATCTTGAACCTGGTAAGATCTAAAATCTTTGTATTTATATTTTAGGTTCTCATTTAAAGATGTCTCATAATACCAATCTTGATGAAAATATTGAGGGAGCTGATAACTTCTGAGCTTGGAAGTATAGGATCTCCCTGGTTCTGGAAGAGAATGAATTAGACTCCTACATTCATGAGGAGGTTCCAGTTTCAGAGGGAGATGAGGCAAAGGCCTTACATAAGAAGAAGATGGTTATGTCAAAGAGGATCATTGCTGATTCTATCAAGGATCACCTTATTCCACAGGTGTCCTCTCTCAAGACACCTAAAGCTATGTTTGATGCCCTAACCAAATTGTTTGAAGGAAAGAACATCAATCGAAAGATGAACCTGAGGAACCAACTGAAGAATGTGAAGATTTAGAATGAAAAAACTATTCATTCATACTTCACAAGGGTTTCTCAGATCAAGGAACAACTAGAAGCTGTTGATGAAGAAGTGGAAAATGTAGAGATTGTGATGACTACTTTGAATGGCCTTCCTAGGTCATGGGATGCTTTCATCCAAGGAATCTGTGCTAGGAACAAGTTAGTCAAATTCAGTAGACTATGGGAAGAATTCTCTCAAGAAGAAGCTTGGATAGCATCTCGAGAAGAAAATATGGGTAGTGAAGATCAAGCCCTCACAGTTCACTCCAAGAAGGAAAGAAGAAAACATCATTACTCCAAAGGTAAGAGCTCTCATCCTAAAAGGGATTTATCTGGGTTAAGATGTTATACATGTGATGAGATAGGAAACTTTGAAAAAGATTGTCCTAAGAGAAAGAACCAATCTCATAAGAACAAAAGCAACAAAAGAAGACACCATGCTCATGCTACAGAGGATGATGAACCATCCAAGAAGAGATCCAGATATGAAAGTGAAGATTCTTCAAGTGAGGATGAATATGTTCTAATCTCCGCTCTCATAGGTAACATTACTCATGGTAGTGATGATTGGATTATATACAGTGGGGCTTCCAAACATATGACAGGATTCAAGGAATCTTTTGTAAGACTATCAGAACATGAATCACCTCACAAGGTGAAACTAGGAGATGACTACCAATATCCAATAAAAGGTAGTGGGGAATCTTCATACATGCTAGACTCTGGTAAGTCTCTAACAATGAAAGAAGTATTGTTTGTTCTAGGACTCAAGAATAACCTTCTATCCATTTTATCATTGGATACAAAAGGAATGTGGGTTGCATTCATAGATGGTCAAGTCATCATGTGGCCAAACAGAAAGACCATCGATGATGCGGTAGTAATTGGAGAACAACAAGGAGGCTTGTACAAATTGAAGGGTCATCCAGAACAAGCCTTGATCCATGATATAGTAGAAACAAATGAGCTTTGGCATAGAAGGCTTGCACATCTGCATTACAGAGCACTGCCTATTGCAAGCAAAGCTGTTGAAGGTCTTCCAGAATTTCAAGCCAAACATGATGGTGTCTGCAAAGGTTGTGCGAAAGGAAAGAATACAAAGAAGACATTTCCCAGTAGCGAAAGCAAAGCCAAAAGCATTCTAGAAATCATCCACTCTGATGTATGCGGACCTATGTCATCAAACTCACTAAGTGGGTATGCATACTATGTTTCTTTTATTGATGATTTTTCTAGAAAGACATGGATTTACTTTATGAAGAACAAAGATGAAGTATTCAGCAAATTCAACGAATTCAAAGCCTTGATAAAAAACCATACTGAAAAGAAGATCAAGACCATTCGATCAGATAATGGTGGAGAATTCACTTCGAATGAATTCAAAGAGCTATGTAAAGAATCAAGGATTAAGAGGGAGTTTTCCACTCCTTATAATCCACAACAGAATGGAATTGCAGAATGGAAGAATAGAACTATCATGGAAGCTGCAAGAGCAATGCTTCATGATCAAGACCTTCCTATGCATCTTTGGGTGGAAGCTGCCAGAATAGCGGTGTATGTATAGAACCATACTCCACATAGAGTACTCGAGAACAAGACTCCTGAAGAAGTCTTCTCTGGAAAGAAACCAGAAGTCAACCATCTCAGAATATTCGGCCGTCCCGTGTACATACACATTCCAAAAGAGAAGAGAACAAAATTAGATCCTTCAGGAAATAAAGGCATATTTTTGGGATACTATGAAAGCTCGAAGGCTTGCAGAATCTATTTTCCAGGATACAAGAATATTGACATCAATAGGAATGTGACATTTGATGGAGGTACAGCTTACAACAAATCCAAAAAGAAACCTACTGAAGAACCTGAAGAAGCAAAAGCAGAAGTACCCAGGATCCATGATACAATCATGGACGAAGAAGCTCAAGAAGAAGATCAAGAGTTTGAGGAACCACAAAGACCTGTAGATCCACCTCTGGAGAAGAATCCTCATAAGAGGAAACATGCTTGGGTACGTGAACTTATCCAAGGTGTGGAAAGACATGGGGCTCCAGAAGAGAATCACAGAGAAAGAAAGAGGACCAGATCTAATTCCGGGTATGTAGCTTCACTATGTGATTTTATTGATAAAGAACCTTCCAGTTATGTAGAAGCGGTAGAACAGAAAGAATGGAAGGATGCTATGATCGAAGAATATCAATTGATTATGAAGAATGATGTTTGGGATGTTGTCCCAAGACAAGAAGGGAATTCAGTTGTAACTTCCAAATGGATCTAGAATATTAAGCATGCTGCAGACGGTAGCATTGAAAAGTATAAGGAAAGATTTGTAGCTCGATGATTCTCTCAGAAAGAGGGAGTAGACTATGAAGAGACCTTTGCACCTATATCCAGATACACTTCCATCAGATCAGTACTCGCTCTGGCTGCAGTGATGAAATGGAAGATACACCAGATGGATGTCAAGACTGCCTTCTTGAATGGTGTAGTAGAAGAGGAAGTGTATGTAGAACAACCACTCGGTTTTGAGACACATGACAGAGAGTCTCATGTATGCATATTAAAGAAATTAATGTATGGGTTGAAACAGGAACCTAGGACCTGGTACGACAGAATTGACAGCTTTCTATCCGGTTTGGGCTTTACCAAGAGTAAAGTAGATTCCAACCTTTACTACAAGGTTGAAGATGGAAACCCAGTGATACTCCTACTGTATGTAGATGATCTATTTGTGACAGTTACGGATGGGTTGATTGCTTATACGAAGAGAAAGCTTGCTGCTGAGTTCAAAATGAAGGACTTGGGGATGATGCATTACTTTCTAGGTATGGAGGTGTGGCAGAGTACAGATGGAATCTTCCTTGGACAAAGGAAGTATGCAGTAGAGATCCTGAAGAGGTTTAAGATGATGGACTACAAAGCTATGGCCACACCTATGGCATCAAACCTAAAGCTATTGAATGATGCTTCATCAGAGTCATTTGATGCTACGATGTATCATCAGATGATTGGGTCATTGATGTACCTGACGAACACGAGACCAGACATTTGCTTTGCTTTGAAAACCTTGAGCCAACACTTGACAGATCCGAGAAGTGTTCACTTGACTACTGCAAAGCATATTCTGAGGTACCTGAAGGGTACAGTTGATTATGGGTTCAAGTACGATGTGAATCAAAAGATTAACCTAGAGGGCTATGTTGATTCATATTGCACAGGTAGTGCCATCGACAGGAAGAGTACTTCAGGATGTTAATTCAGTATGGGATCAGGTGTGATCTCTTGGTTTAGTAGGAAGAAATCCTGTGTGGCACTGAGTACAGCTGAAGCAGAGCATGCCACAGCTTGTTCAGCTAGTTGTGAGGCAGTATGGCTGTGGAAGCTACTATCTGATATATTTGATCTCCAGTTGGATGCTACTTGTATACATTGTGACAACCAGAGTTGCATGAAGTTGTCAGAGAATCCAGTGTTCCATGACAAGTCGAAGCATATCGAGATCAAGTACCACTATATCAGGGATATGGTTCAGAGAGGAGTAGTGAAGCTCCAGTATATTGCAATGAAGGAATAGATAGCTGATGTATTGATGAAGCCATTGGCTAGGCTGAAGTTCAAATACTTTAGGGAGAAGCTTGGTGTTCTCCAGATCGAGGTTTCCTCCAAGAGAAAGTGATGAGACCCATAGCCATTCTGACATGGTGAGAGGATTAGTTCCTTTCATGGTCAGATGTAAGGGCTGAGCCATTTTGTCATGGTGAGAGGATTGGTTCCTTCCATGTCAGATATGAGTGCTGGCCATTCTGTCGAGTAGGACAGATGTAAGGGCAATTTCCATTCTAGGAATGGAGGCACCTGGTCAGTTACCAGGATCACTCAGTGTAGGAATGAGTAGCCATTATGATGTGATAGAGGGATGTGTTCCCACTTGATCAGATGTAAGGGATGAACCATTCTGTCATGGCTAAAGGATTAAGTTCCTTCCATGTCATATGTGAGTGTTATCCATTCCGACGAGCAGGTCAGATGTAAGGGAAACTTCCATTCTCTAGGACAATGGAGGTGCCTGGTCAGTTACCAGGTAGCTCAGTCGAGGACTGGGGGCCATTCTGATATGACTGCTAGGATGTGTTCTCGTAGGATCAAATGTGAGTGCAAGCACTTCCATCACTGTGATAGGATGTGTTCCTGTCTGGATGGATGTAATTGCAGAGTCTTTCTGGAGCGACTAAGGGATGTGTTCCCACGTGCTCAGATGTAAGTGCTGAAATCTCTCATCACTGTGATAGGATGTGTTTCTGTCTGGATGGGAGTCTTCCATCACTGTGATAGGATGTGTTCCTGTCTGGATGGATGTGCCCTTCTGACAAGTAGGTCAGATGTAAGTGCTAAAATCTTACATCATTGTGATAGGATGTGTTCTTGTCTGGATGGGAGTCTTCCATCATTGTGATATGATGTGTTCCTATCAGGATGGATGTGCCCTTCTGACGAGTAGGTCAGATGTAAGTGTTGAAATCTTCCATCACTGTGATAGGATGTGTTCCTGTCTAGATGGGAGTCTTCCATCACTGTGATAGGATGTGTTCCTGTCTGGATGGATGTGCCTTTTTGACGAGTAGGTCAGATGTAAGTGCTGGGCGAAGACCTACATGATGGGTAGGCCTACAACCAGCATGAAAAAGGGTTGGCTCTGTAGAACTTCCTGTGATGAGAAGAATCATGAGATAGCACCAATGATGATCCAGATCGAGTGATGATCCATATCCAGTGATGATAGCCAGTGATGATCCAAATAGAGTAATGATCTAGATCCAGTAGTGATGATACAGATCGAGTGATGATCCAGATCCAGTGATGATGTTCCATGATGATCCAAATCAAGAGATGATACAGATCCAGTGAATTTGACTTGAAGATGAAGATGACTTGAAGACTCTGAAGACTCAAGATGCTGATGATGAGATGATCCAGTTGATACAAAGAAGAAGACCAGTGCTGAAAATTGTGTCGAAAGAATACCTTCCTAGTTAAGAGGGAGTGTTGATGTATATGTAACTTCGGAATGTATTCATCTATGTATCTCATGTATTTTAACCCGATGTTTATTCCCGGATGTTTCTATTATGTATTTGAGTCATGTTGTCATGCCTCGATGTTCTGATCGGGAGGATCAATAATGTAAATAAGTCATGTCAAGTCATTGTTAAAGTCCCCACAGTTTCGGGGCACTAGGGTTATTATACACTCATAGAGATGTAGGCTCTAGTAAGTAATTGTTAAGTTAGGCCAACATGATTGAGTGCACTTCAAGTGAACAGAAGAATATAAATAGAGAGTGAGAGCCTCTCTATTTATCACTTGTAACACACACCATTCACTCACTCTAGTGTGGCGCATTAGTGAGGAAGGAAATACTGGGACTAGACAAAAGAAGAAGACTACTGCTTTGGGTCTTTTACTCTTTTGGTGCTGATTCTATCTCTGAGGAAGTTGTGGGGTTTTCTCCTTTATGGTTTTCCCAAGAAAAACTCTTTGTGTCTCTTGTCTCTTGTGATGTGCTTATGTTATATTGATGTACTTGTTATTCTCTCTGTAAATATCCTAACATAATGCTAGCTTAATGTTGAAAAACTAACATCTCTAAGGTTATATTTTATACTTTTTCAGGCCTTACAAACTAAATCATATGAAAAAGGACCCTTTGGAGTCTTCTTCCGTGGTCATTCAGACTCTCTAAACATGAATGATACCAAGTTTTCTTTCATTGGACTCGTTGAATTAAACATTGAGAGACCCTTTTTTGGGAACGAACCCCTCCTCTCTCAAGTTCGTAAAACATATGAGTTTGGATTTGTCTTCGGACGAGCTATACTAAGTGTTTGTTACCCTCTTTGAACTCATAAAACAAAAAAGAGGCACTCATCAACCATGATGGGGGAAATGGGAAGGGAATCATTTTGCAAATTAATGCCAGTAGTTTGTTGTTACCTTTGAACATGGCACTTGTCTGCATATAATTTCAGTCAATTGGGTATTCAGTTGATCTCCATGATGATCCACTTTCATGAGTCATGTCCCTCCTTTGAGTCTTTCAAAATAATGCATTTTCCACTGTCATATTGTGTGTTTTTCTGGTTAGTCATGCTGCCAAGTATTTTTCCATGCCGCCCAATGTTTAAAGGGAAGTTGAAGAAGATTTACCTTTGCAAGTCAAAACAATCTCTGTGTCAGTACATTTGAGTCAGTCTTATGGTTACTACATTCACATCATTCCAGAACTATGTTTCGAGTTTCGTATCATCGATGTGGGACTCATCATGGCCCTCCTTCAACGAGACTATTCCCGTCGACATCAACTCATCATCTAGGAAATAGTCTTAGAAACAAAAACTTAGTACCTTGAGATCTGTATGCCTTAATGAAAAATTCTCTTGCTCTCAACATAGGTTCACATCATTGACCTTTGATCGATAGAATCGACTGGGTGTTCAACATCAGGACGTCTATTCATGCTCAGTAGATTGTACTAGGGTACCTTGGGAATCATTGACATTAATGGCAATCTCCATTGCACTTGTTAATGGTTCACATCATTGGCCGGTAATCAATGGTTTCTACCATGTTCGACTTCATATCATTGTAATGACATGGATAGAATTGTACTTTGTGAAGATGAGACAAAGACCCTGGGTATTTGTTTAGTGCTCATTGCTTTCCCCAGGTTGCAATGGAGTTTTGTATATCTAGCATGGATCCACATTTGTATGGTCATGGCTATGCTCAAATTTGTGTTTGTATGACAAATATCTAGATTGTATGTCTGGTATCTATGTCCAAGTTTGAGTCCTCTATCACATGGATCTATGCTGTATTCTCATAGCCATGCTTGTTTATTCCTCTCATGGATATGCCTTGTATTGGTCTACAACCATGAGTTGGTTACATGTGTCTATGAATAAAAAATATTGATGTACTACAGATGCCTACTAGACGACATTCTCTGACCGAGCTGACATTTTAACCTTGAAGTGACAACTTGTTCTCTCAAAGCTCTCGCTTATCGTATCCCTCTAAGTCTCATGCTTTGGGGGGGATTTTGTTATACCCAAATCATGTCACCACCATGTGATGAGACCCTTAACTTCCATGTTTTCCCTTAATCCCAACACTTAGAGTGGAAACCTACTATGTCTGTCAATTCTACATGAAAAATCTCAGCACCATGCTTTCTTTGTGTCCCATGAGCAGTACCTTGCTCAGCACTGCCTGTATCCTGTTTTCAAGGAGCGGTGCCACCGCCTATGGTCTTTTGTCCAAAAGAATTTCTCATCTAAACCACTCTATCATAAGAGAAGAAAAGCGATACCCTGGGTAAAATGGGAAAAATAGAAGTTTCTCGAGGCTTCTAGATCTTGAGCCTCGTGTCCTCCCTTATCCCTATCATTATGGTTCAGTTGGGCTTGAGATCCCCCATGGTAGGATCTTAGATCCACCTCACCCACAATTCTCTTAACTATTCCTATCCATTGATCCTTATAAATACAAGCTCATATCCATAGTCGAGGGGGAGAACTATAGAGGTATTCTTATGCTATTGGATTGACCACTTAGTCCAAGCCATTAGAGAGCATAGAGAGCAAATTTGGAGCTTATGGGGATGAATTTTTT
This sequence comes from Pseudotsuga menziesii, assembly GCA_001517045.1. NCBI lineage: Eukaryota > Viridiplantae > Streptophyta > Pinopsida > Pinales > Pinaceae > Pseudotsuga > Pseudotsuga menziesii. The sequence continues at coordinate 178,136 of LPNX011044754.1, read as the reverse complement.
GTCTCATGCAGATGCTTGTCGACACTAAGGCAATAGTTGTAAGCTTCTCCATACATCTTTAATGCAAAGCTGATTTTCGTCCCACATTACTATTGTTTTGATTTCACATGTACATGTTGTTAGATTCCTTAGTCACTAACATGGATAAGTAGATTATTTTCTGGTAGCTTTGATGTGTTTTCAGGTACATAAGTTCACTATCAAAGCAGCATTCTAGGTGTCTACAGTATTCAGGGAAGGTCTTCATCCTTTGTCGTTCACTCATTTGTTCTGGATCTGAACCATTCAGACTAGAGGAATAGCTTATGTCCATAGAAGGTGCAATATTCATGATTACACAAACTGATCCATGTGTTCAAACCATGACTACCGACCTTTTCTTCCCCTTAACATTGTAAGGAATCGATGATTGATTTGTTAAAAATGGGTGTGCATGGACTGAAAGAAATTTATGAAAAATATAGGACTGATTTGAGCTCATACCCTCCAAATTGAATTGCTTCATCCACAGCTTGACCCAATGTGACCATGACATGGATATCGATTGAGGGTTGATTTGAGCTCATACCCATGAAATTAACTTTATTCAGCCACAACTTGAGCCATTGTGACCATGAAATGGGTATTGATTAACTTTGAACATGTGACCTCATTGAAGAAAAAAAAATGACAATGCAAAATAGGTGCATATCCAATGGTGGTGAATTATCTACCTTGTTTGGTGGATTATCTAGTTTGAGAGATAACACAACATAATCTAGACAGTTTCTTCCTTAAACTAGTGAATTTTGTATGTACACTTTGAATTAGGATATATTGAACATTGAATAAATATTGTGTAAATGTATGGAATGCTATAAGTAATGTCAAACCATATTACACAAATATTTTTCAATAAACTATATAAAACTTACTTTCAAATTAAATAAACAAAGAATGCACATTTAGGTTATAATTGGTCCCACTTAATGTTATGGCCGAATGGTTGTGAGACGAACATAAATTGAAGACATCAAATATATGATGTATATTTAACATGTACACTATCTTTGTAGGATATTTTATGGTGACAGTAATGATGATGTGCCAAATGATGGATGAACCCAAAATTAATGTTCTCATTGTCCAAAATCATAAAATATTTGAGGTTAGTATCTACAAATTGTTTATATATTAGCATATTATATATTAATTATATATATTATAATACTATAAATAAACCCCCCATATGGGGTGAAAACATGACAAAACATGTATATCAGTGGTGATAGGATGAGAATTTATATTAGGACAAGGTATGAGGTGGATGGAAATTTAATAGACCTCCTATATGAATGCTTCAAATTACTAGGATAACGTGAACATTAACTATGATTTATGGATACTGAACCCGAAACAATCATGGTAGCAGGAGCACCACCGCCTTCAATTTCTAGGCATTAGATTCATTCCAGTTTCATTTGCAGAGATATGAGGGTAGACTTGGGGACTGAGCATGGAGATTGCATAATTTGAAACAAGATTTATCAATGCATTGATGGTGTAGACATGGTAAGGGAGCGCTAGGGTTCTTTTTTTTTGCTTTAGAAAAAAGGCCATTGGATTTTTCTGCAAAGAGGTACTTAGGGAGAATTTTGTGCATTCTAAATATAGTCATGATGAGAAGACTAGAAAATAGGTAAAACTAACAAATTAACGAAGGGGACAAACTTTGTGAATTTTACTAATAAGACGTAAAATACTCTTGCATGCCGAAACTTCAACTAACTATCGAAAGGGTCAAACGATGATGGTTTTTGTCAGATGAGATATTCTCATAACCAATGTGATGAGCTAAATCTGATGGTACAAAACAAAAGACATGAAAATGCATAGAGCTAGAAATGACAAATCTACGACACTTGACTTGGCCTCTGCATTAGATGTGTTCAAAGAAGAAAATGTTGTTAAGTGACACAGGGGATCATTCATGAATCAATCTACATGAGATTTACAATTTTACTAAATTTTAACACTATAGATGGATTCAGGGGCCCCTTAAATCTATTTGTAGCGTTAAAATTCACTAAAATGTACAAATTCATTGTTTAAATTGTAATTTTCTATTGTCGGGGTGCCACAACTAAAAATGACTAACATAAATGACTAAATCGTATTCTTAGTAACTCTTAGCTAGTCATATTTGTTTTCATGTGACTAAATTAGTCATTTATGTTAGTAATTTTTATTTTAGTCACTTGGTATTTAGTCGTATATTTTCTCACGTGACTAAATTAGTCTTTTATCTTAGTCATTTTTAGTTGGCTCACTTAAAATTGTTCATTTGTATCCATTTATCCCTTGAAACAATTATGGTTACTAACGTTTTTAGTCACCTACTCATATCTCATTTTGTACTAATTCAACTACACCTGAGTGGGACCCATCATTGTAATTGCGTTAGAATTGAATATTTATTTGGAGACTGTTTCATCTAGAGTTGCGATTTTGCATGGTGAACATTTGAATGGGTGAATAATTGGTAAAAGTATGTTGGTATCTCATGGGAACATGTGAATCATTGAATCTCTCTGCTCATGAAGACCACTCTCCAAATATATGGTGCATGTTTCTTGAACTGTGGTGTTGCCTGGTGTGTATGGAGTTGTGTTTTCACCTTTGAATATGTATAGTGAAGAATCATTGGAAAATATTGTTACACGTATTTTTGAAGGAGACAAACCATTCTCTATCTCTAGATATACATAAACCCATCTGGACACTCGGCGTGGCCTTGGTTTAATCAAATGAAGATTGCAAGTAACAATCACATATAGAGACTCCATGAAGGAGGATAAACATAGAAAATTTACCCATCACAAATCACAATGAATGAATGGACCATTCTATAATTAATAGCATGCAATTAATGCCATACTCTCTGGTTTGGTCATGTTTTCGTTGGTCTTCCTTACATAGAATTGAATGGAGGTATGGATATATTACATGGTTCAGGTGAAAAAGATTGCATGCCATCTTTTCTTTGTAACAATGTACAAAACATTTAAATTTGCAAGTGACTTGAACCTATGTGTTCTCATCTTGCTTGTCACGGACTCTCTGTCTAGTTCTTTGTCCTCCACTAGACCATTGAATATACACAGGAACGTAAATTTTAGTTTTATGGGTCAAGTCCCATGGGCATATAGTCTATGGAATTCACTCCACATTATTTGAACTATTTCTCACCTATAGAATGTGGGTCGTTGGCCGTGTTTACTGATTACTTCTGCCAATAAAACTTCCTGTTGTTGTACAATTTCACATCATGTCCTTGCAATCTGTCTTCCCATTAACTGTTTTTGTCTCATTTCTTCCCACTGCTCAGAGTAGGATGGAATTTTTAATGCATGTGGTGGGTATTGAGGCCATGTGATCAAGCAGTCGGATCGGATCAAGCAACATCATGTTCCACCTCTGTTGCAAGTGTTGACTAGTGGGGATTCTGTTGGGTCTCCCATTTACTCTAGTTGCAACCCTACTCTTCCTTATGGGTTTTATAATATGTATTGCTGGGTTGGTTCTCTTCTCATCCTTATTAGCTCAACCAATTCAACATGGAAAACAAAATGTTCAATCTAATTGTGTCTTTATTTTGTTCAAATTGCATTCTCTTTCAAGCATTGCAGGATTAAAACTATTAGTATTGTGTGGGAGCCTATGGGAGCCTAGTTTATAGCCTATGTCTAACAATATTTGGATAACTATATCCCTAGTATTTTAAGGGTAATTTTTACCATCATAAAATTTCTGGTTACTCCTTTATATGCTTATATTATTTGCATAAATCTATCCTAGCTTCATCTTTACTAAGTGCACCTAGAAGTTTTTATGAAGTGCATGTGGAAGCTTTTTTTATGTTGGATGTGGAATAAATCCAAAAATTAAAAAGACTCTAGGTCACTAAATTTATTTTTCTAAGGTTAGGTTGTAGTTGTGCCTTTTGGTACAAATATATGTTTAGTAATAGTTTCTTTCTAAGGATAACAAAAAGTTTTGGTTGTTGTAGTTTTTCTATAAATTTTGTATGCCCATGTTGTGTTTGCGCTACACTTATCATCAATTTTGGTGTGGAATTGATCAAAGCTCCATATTATATAATGTAATAGTTCACCTTGATAATTCTATGCTGAGAAAGAAGAAAGACAAGCTACTTGCAGGGATCTGAAGTTTTCAATAACATTTTCTTTTAAGTAGCATTCATAAGGTCATGTCTTCTACCTATTATATGTTACAATCAGGTCATCTTTTGTATTTATTTGTTGTAAAGAAGGTTGGTATTGAGTACTCACCTAACTATATAGCTATAGTTAGTAGTGATATTATATTGAATATCTGAATAATAATCTCTGGGTGTTTTTTCTTAATATCGTTTGTTGGTTTTTCTCCTTTCAAATGGAATGATCACAAGTATTTGAGAACCACCATGGCATCTGATTATTTGAAGGCCTCATTGCATGAGGATTTGTAAAAAAGTTTAATTTCTAATACATGCTTCTTTGAATTTATCAGAATGGTGTGAGCAACAAACTCTCTATTATCTCTATCTCTGGTGTGAGCAACAACCTCTGTGTTATCTCTACGGTGCATGTTTCTTTGAACTTGAGACCACCCTCCATCTAGAAAATATGTTACCTCCCTTAATATGTGGAGTAATGTGGTAGATATGAAATTATTGTATCATTTTACAGACCAATCAAGAAAGTGTTGCGTTTTGGAGAGATTGCAGCCACTATGTGTCTCTTTTGAAGGGATCCTCCATCACAACTACAAATCAAGCTACCTGCACATATGATGTTGAATTCTCCATTTTATGCAACTTAGCACTAAAATTGTACATATTTCCACGTTTTGTGCAAATTATCCCTAAATTATATTTTACCCAGTGTTGTGTTTCAACCTAAGCGTGAACAAGGATGAGGGAGGGTGGTTGTTCATTAGTTAGACACATCAATTTTCAATTTCATTTTCTCATGGGGTTTTTTACATTTAAAGAGGTCATTGTCTGAGTGAGTAGTGTTGTGAGAGAGGGAGCTTGAACAAGCACATTGAGGTGCGAGAAAGGCATCTTGAGCAACACCCAGCTACTAGTTTAGTGAGCAACACCAACATTATGAGTAGAAACTAGTGAGAGGCATCCTGAAATATGAGAGTTAGTGAACAACTACCATGCACCATCATTTGACATTTTCTCATACTAGCAATTTCAAGGTAAGCTTAACCAATAAACTCTATTGTTTGGTTTTAAGTTTAAAATTACCTGAAATGTTGAACAATAAATATTAGTTCTCTGCCTCAATATTGCATGTTAGGTCTGTTGTTAGATTCTATACTTGAATTATGTTGTTAGATTCTACAATTGAATAAATATCTGTTAGATATTTTAATTTCTCATTATAAACAATACACATGGAAACATCTACCAATCGCATCTATTTCTTATTATCTTATGGCATTGTTTCAGGAGACTTTGATGTTTTGGTTTTTTTAATTTTATAATATATTATAAATTATGATGGACTTACTGAAAAATGGTGTAATTATGGATTGTTAAGTATCTTGTACAAGTTGACTTGTGGAATATTAAATGGTTTGAAATGTATTTACAATTTAACATTTTAAGGGACAATTAGAATGTTAAGTTTATTTTAGACATGTGATTAAACCCTAAGTTACGAACAGTCTTCAGGCCCTTACGCTATGCGATGATTTGAAGACTTGTTAAGGGAATCACATGCACATTTATCATTATTAATATTGCCTCATTAAAATGATATAAGGGTTTATTACGCATGGAAACGAATGATGAAAGCAAGGTACAAGTAACAATTTCAGTCTGGCTTCCATATTGCATTCAGTAATTCACATTCATGTTGAATGTATATACTTTTTTTCATATCACAGTGTTGGTGCTTAGGGCAGACCTGGGTTCTTATACTATTATCTTAACCAACAAAAAGACCCGCAGTGTTGGCCCTTTCAGCAACAACCTACAAATAGTTTGCAGTCTCACCCGAAACAGCTATGGGGTGCCGCAGAATCAGGTTTCTGCAGGCAAAGATGGATATTACTGTACCTTTAGCCTTAACAAAGAATAACAGAGAATATATATTCACTTAAATAGCTTCACAGTTTTAGATAAACAGACAGTTACTTGCTTAACCCTTAACTGGGAATTCACAGTGAAGTTAATGCTTAACAAGATATCTTACTTAACATTCACCTACTTATCAATTGCATAAAAACTTAACAGGAACAAAACAAACAAGAACCATCACAACATAAGATATACGTGGTTCACCCCCAGTGTAGGGGCTACGTCCACAGAACTGCGTTTATATTCATCTCTTTAAAAACAACACAGTTCTGATCTGCGCACTCAACTACAGATCTTCTCAACAACCCAAAGTTGCGCACTTAGCTGCAGAACCTTTCTCTAAACTACGCACTCAGCTACAGATCCTTTCTTCCAAAGCCCTCTATGTACTCAGCTGTAGAGGTCGTCCACGCATATAGCTGGGACTTAACCTTAACAAAACCCCCTACACACTTAGCTGCAGAGGTCGTCCATGCATGCAGCTAGGACTTAACCTTAAACCCCCCCAAAAAAAGGCCTTAGCTTCTTTGCATCAAATTATCATCATCCAAAAACCTTTGAAAAAACTCTTTTCTCCTTTGCATAAGTTCCTATTTATACAAGTGCACTATTACAATACCATGTGATTAAACCATAGGTTAATTGCAAAAAGAGGGGCTTCAACCCAACCCCAAAACCCCTAAGACTATTTTGGGCCACAACTCCGCTTACAAGCTTCGCACCAAAACCACGGAGTTGGCAAAATTAAGGACCTTCAAGGTCCGCGCCCCAACAGGCCCCTAAGACTCACCAGTGTCCCATCCTAGGACACTCTGCTACTTTTCCGGAGGGAGAATATTGTTTGCGAAGATAGTAAACTGCTTGTTGAGGCTACACATGATATTTTGGGCTGCATGCTCCTTCTCTAACATCTCCTGCAATGTTGTTGTAGATGCTTCACTGGTCTTTTCCTATGCAAACACATCATACTCCTTCAAAATTTTGAGCTAGCTGTCTGCAGCAGTGCTCAGTTCCAGGGCCTCATTTATAAGAGGCTGCACAGAGTTCACCAACATTGTTTATTTCCTTCTGCACGCATCGATTTCTTGCCGGAGCTCATTGCTCTACTTCACCTTAAGCATCTTTTGCATAGGAGGCAATGTCTTGATTTCTAACTTTACTGCATCCAGCTCTGTCTGTCACTGCATGATGGTTTCTTGCAGTTTTTCCACTTCTGGGTTGTCTTGTAAGTTTGCCCAGCCTCAACACTTTCATCTAGTAGCTTTGATGCACTGCTCGCAATATCTGAGATCTTCGTTCCTGAGGCCTAAATATCTCTACAGCGCTACTCCCTGACCTCTGTAGGACTCTCAGGAATGATGTGCAGTTGAAGTTCCACAATCTGAGCCTCATGTTCCACTTTCATCTTCTCTATCAGGTTTTGAGACTGTTGTGCATAGTCTTTCATCTTGGCGAGTCTCTGCTCTGGTTCTTCTTCAGCCTACATGCTGAATTCAGGGAGACTTCGACACTCTTCATCCAATGCTCACGCTAGTGAAGCCTTCTTGCTTTCTGCTTCCCTCTTCTTCTGTTCAGCTTCATGCAACTGCATTGCAATGCTCTCACTCTGCTTCGTGGCATTCTCTAACTGCATTTGTGAGTAACAGTCTCATGCTTGGATCTCCTTCATGGTTTCCAATTTACAAAGATGCAGCTCCGACATAGACAACTTGGTGTAATCTATCCCAACTGTCATGATCATTTGCGAGCGAGATGCTACATCAGTTATTATAAGGGATGCACTTGGTACTTGCCCTCTGTTATCTCTAGCTGGCCATTGTCTTGTGTCTGGTTGCACGCTTACTAGGGCACTGCTTGTTGCAGCTCTAGTTGTTGTTCTTTCCTCCAACTCCTTCAGTTCTACAATCCGCTACACTACGCCGGTGAGCGGATCAAGATACATAGCTGCAAACTCTGACCATTTGTTTGTTAATGATTTTGTGGACTTCATCAGAGCCTGATCAAGCTCTTCCATCATCACGGTGGGCTCCTTAAAGATATTCTTTCCCTTTGACACCTTCATTTTCTTTCTAGACTGAGGTTTAGTCACTTCCTCTACCTCTGGTGAATTGCACTTATCTGGGCGATTGGGGTCGGTGTTGGCTATTGGGCAGACCCAGGTTTACTGTAATGTACCAAAAACACCCCTAGCTCACTGGCCCTTTCAGCGATAGACTGCGGAGCGACCTGAAGTCTCACCCAAAGTGATTCTAATGGGTTGGCCAAAGACTCAAGTGTCTTCGACCAGGTTCTGTAGCATCCTGGGGTCTCATAGCTCTTCTTAGCCAGCGAGGTCTCTCTTCATGACGCGCACTCTCTGTTACTCATGGGTTTGGACAGGGGAAGGAATCCTATCACATCATAGTGACTCTAGCGATGCGCAACTTTCTCTTCCACTTAACTCATGATCTACGCTATCTCACACTGCAACTCCTCTAATGGTGTGATATCACCTACTATCAATGCAATATATTCTATAGTATAGCCCACTGCAACCCTCACGGTCCAAATGCTATCGCACTAGGTGGAATCACTTCGCTAACTTTCAACAAGATAGTAAACACTCCAACTTGAACTTCCACAGTTCAACACTCTCTACCTCAACTATACCTAACTGGCCGAATAAGTATACTGGAAACACTTTAATAGAATGACTTATTATTGTGTGAAACAAACATTGATAAACTCATATGCAGACGCTCGGTGCATGTAAATCCACCTTTAACCTTCAATGATGTTGTAACTGAATGAGACATACATACATTTACTAACTGATAAACAACATTCATGTAACAGATAATAGATATCAACTAAGTAAAGCACAATCACATGAAATAATCACATAACACACTGGTTTTATGTGGTTCACTTCCAGGGTAGAAGCTACGTCCACAGAACTGTGTTTATTATATCTTGAGAGAGTACACAGTTTTGCTGCAACCTGATGTGCAGCTAGAGATCTTCTGGGTAACTCCGCACTCACTGCCGGGAGCCCTTCTCTCCTAGATCTCTTCTCTTTCTCTATATTGCCTTCTTACAATATTCTCTCTCTCTCTCTCTCTGTCAATCCCTGCAGATTGTTACATACATGCTTCTATGAGCCAGCTGCTGGTTACAGTAAGATACTACAGACTGAATACAGAACCAATGCATGAGCGTCTATGAGCTAACAGATCAACTAACTCTCTAATTTTCTGACTAGCTAAAAGACCCAATGGCTAACTGGCTAACCTTTTACAATACAAAGTACATCCCTTTATAGGTGGCCCGAAGGTCTCACCATTACAACACTATGGGCCTGTCCCAACAGTAACCCAAAACCCTAAATAGTGACAGTCGGTCTATCTGTACTTGAACTGCCGCTTTCTGTCACACCACTGCTCTCTGCAGTCTTCCATGCTTCCCGGCGCTGACCATGGGTACTGGGTGCTTCCCTTTCTGTCCTTTGTCTTCAATACCTTGGCCTCGTTTTCCTTTTTCCTTTATGAGGGTAGCTAATCCCTCCTATCTTCTCTCATTGCCTTCAATGCAGTGGGTGAGCTCTCTCTTCTCGGCCGCTTCCTTTAGTGCAGTGGGTGATCTCTCTCCTCTCGGTTGCTCGGGTACTGTCATCTTATTTGAATTCTCTGTCCTGATAGTCATAGTTTCTGGCTCTAATCTGCAGCTAGAAACATGCTACGACGTCATAGATTTACCTTATCTCTTATATCTTCACCAAAACTATCTATCCGCCAAAAAGGTAGCTTCTCCTGTAGCTGCGGGACCCTACTCCAACAATCCCCTAACACTTACTTGTGGCTCGTCCTCGAGCCACTAACAGTGGGCTTCTCCTATTGTAGCTTCTCCTTGGCTTCCAGCAAAGTCCATTTAAATTTGTCCCGAAGTCCTACGACTTCATTCTGCATAGTTTCGACACACTCTTGTGCCACTTCAAGTGTAGCTTGACTAATGTTGGATTCTTCTGTTGCATCAATTTCACCTCTGCTTGTCATGAACTCTTTTACCTTCTGCTCAACCACCTCGACTCGCTCTGTCATTTGTTCCTGATATGGTTGAAGTAGATTATTGATTTGTATCTCCTTTGCTCTCAATCGCTGCGCTTCCTGTTGCAAGCGGTTCATCTCTGTCGTCTTTCGCATCTTCTCAAGAGCTCCTAAAATCTTGATTTCTTCCTTCATTGCTATTGTGGCATTTTCTATCTATTGAATGCTTTTCTAGAGTTCTACTCTCTTGGGATTCTCATCTAACTCCGACCATGTGTTCGTCGCATCAGCTAGTACTGACTGTGGATCATCTATGCGATATTTCATCTGTGCAGAAATGAGTCTAAAGGCCTATACTCTCGCTTCTTTGTCTACCTAGGGGGTGCCCGGTGCTCGAGCCTCAAGCTCAACAATATGTTCTTTGTGGTCTTCTTCCATCTTGGTTATTGTTTCCTCCAGAGCCTTTTCTCTGTCTGCAACTCTTCTTACCTTCTGCATGAGAGGCAAGGCAAACTCAGTGTTACATTGGGGTAAATATAATGCGATGCTCTATAGGACCTGATTGAGATCCTATTCTCTTTCTTCATATGTTCTTAACTCCTCTGCCTTTGTCTGAAAACTTGTGGTGAGTGCTGCATTCTTTTGTTTCAGCTGTGTGTTTTGTTTATAAGTCACAAGCTCTCTATCTCTGAGCTCTGCGCTTAGCTGCTACTGGATCATCTGTAACTGATCAACATGAAACTCTGCGAGGTTAACCTTGACAGGTTTCCTAATCTATATCTATACATCTATCATTGAAGCAGGGAATCAGATGCTCCCTGGTGGTATCAAGACTGTATTGATGCGATCCTTTGCCAAGATTTCCTCACGGGAAATCGACTTTGTTGAACTTTCTCCTGCGGTCGTCTTGATTAACTGAGTGTGGATCATGGCAGTCTTCTCGGTTAGTGTTTTTAAATCCACAAGATACTGATCTATCGCCCCCTGTAGCTTGCCCTGCGATGCCTGCATTGCCTGAAATGTGTCGCCCATTTCATCCTTTAGTCTTGCTGGAATTTGTTCATAGTCATCATCTATCAATGTAGTATTCAAAGGTATTTTTGTGGCTTTCTGCTTTTTCCTCTTTTGTGCCTCTAGTGTCCCTTCTTCTCCATCCTTTGTCATCTATGCCTCTGGTGGCACTTGCTATGGATCTTTCCTTTTTTCTCCCGGTAGTGGCACTTCTGCTATATCTTGCGTCTGGGACCCCACTTTGTCTTTGCCTTTGTCCGATGGGTTTGTCTGTGCGGTACCTGATGGTGGTGTTGTGGTATCCTCTAATGCTTGTTTCCACTCGTCGTCAAAGTCTTTGATGACATCTGCGACATCCTGTGCTGTCATCCTGAACCAGCCATTAGCCCAATATTTCCTTTTAGACCTTTTTGGCCTCAGTAGATTCTATGGCTGTCTGCCATCAAATCAAGCCAGTTATCATATATGTCCACAGTCTCCATGCTGATCCGTGATGTTTCTTGGATGATTCTCTTCAACAGTTTATAGTATTCATAGAATACTATTTTATTGTTCTTTTTCTTGGCTGGGCTGCTGGTCTCCCATAAGTTGGTATAGTGTGTGCCTCTAAGCTCGCCACTTGCTAACTGTCGAAACTAGGTATGGGGCGGATCCTTCCACCCGATAAATGCACATAGTATAAGCAACCACGAGAAATGGAAGGGGTGGTTTGCTTCATCCTGGGCTGTCAAACAATCTTGCTGAAAAATATTTAACAAAAATAAACACCAATTGAACTGTTCACCTTCTGCAACTTGTATGGCAAGGTGAATTATTGATCCTGTGACTTCCTTTGGGAGAACCTTGGTTAATAGTCTACCTGCAAGCAGATTGGATGTAAATCTGAGTGTATCGTCTGTTAAGCTTACGATGCAATAAGCCCGTCCTCCTCTCTGTAGCTTATACTTGGTAACTAGGGCTGGTGGTAGCTTGGAATCCTTGGTCTTTCCTGTTATATGTATCTTAGGGTCCTTACCAGTCTTGGACAGCCCGATGATGCGATGTATCAGGTCGACTTTCAGGTCGACCTTGTTACCTAGCCAGAGGTAACCTCCATGTACACAAGCGAGTAGGATGCGCACCACGGCATTAACCTCTACACCTCATCCAAAATGTGGTATTCTCAACAAATTGAGCAAGCCTGAGCACTCAAGAATCTGGACATGTTCCATAGGAACATATTCATCTGCACCTGTCCTTGGGTTCTTCTGAATCGTTAGATACTGATCCGGCCGGAACTGAGGGTATGTCGTACTGTCTCCAAGGTTATAATCTATAATTTTAACAATAGAGGAATATCCTAATAGATCTCCATCTTCCTTTACTCGAGAATCAATCGATGGTATGGGAACAGGAAACTTACCACTCTTGGGAATGTTTACCTCTGGTGCGTCGTCAACTCGTGGCACAATGTAGTCTAGTGCGCTATGAACTTCTTCCTCTGGCTCTGGACTAGATTCTTCTGTTATCTGAGATTGGCTCCTCATCCTTGGTAGCTATCTACTCTTTGATGAACTTGGTTTCATACTCTTAGGCAGCATCGTCATAGCAAACACAAGGCCTCCATGCTCAAATCGTCTCAAAATGTCTTCTAAGGGTTCCTCCTTGGACAGAACCCACTTGGTGCAATACTTTGGATTGAAAATGGCTGCGAAATAGGGAAATCATAGAACTCTATAATGTAATTAGCTCTGCACAAGGAAAACTTAACAACTTACTCTATATCTCTCGGATCTTGCAAAAGTAACTGTCCTGAATGAATGATATCTCCTTTTATGCTGAAGGCGATAATCTCGGACGCAACGGTCATCTAGGCTAAACCCATCGGTGATATTAATTGCATGGATGAGACCACACCTGTCATTTCAATCCTCATTAAATGCTGAAATCTAATCAAATTTCCCTCGAAACCTGTGTGCAGGCATCGGTCTCGTCGAAGATTTACTAAATATGGAAAATTTATTATGTTGTTGCCAAATCTATGGTAAGGTATAACGGTCATTTCTTCATTAATTGTCTGTCAGAAGGTGAATTGACTGGCCCTCTGTCCTTTTTCAAAACTGGATACGTGCCACGGGGAATCATCGCCTTAACGCGATGTCACACCGCATCACCTGTGCAAAATAAACTTTAAACAGTTTTTTTTTTAATTTTAAATTAATTATATAGTTATATAAAAAAAACAATCATCAAAATAAACCTCTAAGAATTTATGGATGTATTCTTTAAATACAGCAACTACTACTCTAGAAAAGATAGCTGGTGCATTCTTAAGACCAAAGGGCATTACCATATATTGGAATGATCCCCATTCTGTCGCAAAAGTGGTCTTAGATCAATCTTCTGGATAGATTCTGATCTGGTGATAGCCTGAAAAGCCATCAGTGAAGCAATAGACCTCCTGTCCTCCCACATTGTCTAACACTTCATTAGTAAAAGGTGTTGAAAATGGGTCATGGAGTGATGCATCGTTGAGTTTACGTAAGTCAACACAGATTCTGATTTCTCCTTTGGTTTTCTTTTCTTGCACGACCATGGGACTAACCCATTTGCTTTCTTCCACTAGCTCAATGATGCCTGCTACTAGAATCTTATCGATATCATCCTTAACTTTTTATTTATAGCGCGGATTTAGTCTATATGGGCACTGCTTGACTAGCCTAGCATCCTCTTTCAATGGTATCCTCATTACTCCCAAGTCTCCAACTATTCCCTTCATTTCTGTGAACTTGGTGGGGAATAGGTCCTGATAGTCATGTAGCAAGTCTGCAATATGTCCTACTGTTTCATCGTTCCAATAGTCTCCAATGGATGCAAACTTTGGTTCTGTGTCTGTGCCAATGTTGATCTTCTTAATATTGATAGGCTATGTGGTAGCTAGAGTCTCTAGCTTTGGTCCATCAACATCGCGAGTCCCTTCTGACTCCGGAATGTTGATGTCAGTGAGGGTCCTCATCCTCATCCTTTGGTTTTGATGTGAATTTATAGCACTCGAGCACCTCTTCTAACTGGATGTCCCACTCAGGTTGAGTATGTACTAATAGGGTGCAGTCCTCAAATATCTTAATCTTTATTGCATCTAGGGCCTTATCAACACTTGGATACTTATATTCAAAAGCAAATGTGAGTAGAAAGCTGCCTATCATAAGTGGTCAGGCAGTCATTCCCTTACGTAATTTAGTATCTATGTACCAATTCCTTGGAACTGTGTCTAGAGTGTGAATGAATCGGTGAACCCATTCATCCTCGGGAATGTCCAACCAATTCTGTTCACAAGTTCGAATATGTGACCTGGGGTCACTTTGTCCTGTATATTTCTACTGGACATACTCTCTGTCAGTAGAGAATCTGATCGCCATCAATCTCTTAAGATCATCCCATGATGCGATATTCTCTTTATGTGTGAACCACCATCTTGCAGGTGTGGCTCATACTGCAAGGTCCATAGCTGCGATCTTCTGCTCGTGAGGAACTTGTTGTTCAAACTATGGGAGAAAGTCCTGGATATCTGTTAGACCATGAAATGAGGGGGTCTCATTAGTCTCTGCGCCAATCCATCGTAGTGACTTAGTCATAAACGCACATCTGCGCGCTGATACTTCGTAAAGTCTGTTCTGCCAGTTTTCTAGACCAACATCCGAATCCGATGCACATGAGCTGTCGCATCGCCAACTAATGTTCCCTTCTATGGTTGGATTGATGTAGTCACTCTGGTTCACAGTCATCTGATAGAGACTCTTCATGTTATGTGTCTCTTCCTCTGCTCGGATAGGTTCAATGTATCTAGGACCCTGAAGAGGATCCAATGGTGCGATGACCCGTATCTGCGCATCCTCAAAGCTCATTTGTCTTCTCTTTAGGTCGATAACAGCCATGTTACCAATCACCCAATCAATGCCTAGTAATGCTGGATATGGTCTACTATCTCCAATGATTTCTATAACTTCAAAGTCCGCAGAGCTGCGAACTCTGTCAATGTCGACTGGCACATGCAGTAGTCGACCCAATGGTGATACCCTCTGTTGATTAGCTAATCTCAAATGGATAGGTGATTTAAATAACTTAGGGCTACCCATCGGTTCCCATGTCTGCTTAGTCAGAACATTTACCTCTGATCCTAGATCTAGGATCACCTCATCCATTTCAAATTCTCCAACTTGTGTTGTGAGTTGCATCTCTCTTCCTGTTCTTGTATGGCCCATAATGTTATGAACAGCACGCTGCGCACTGTCTATGGAAGAAGATGTCGAATACCGATATATGATACACGGAAGCTCTCTGATAGTTTCCTTATTTCTCATGAGTTTTAGATAACTCCGCAGGAAGGATTGTACACTTCTTGTCGACTCATCCTCATCGCATCTTCCTGATGTGGTAGCCTGCAATGTCTCCACAGGACTAAGGCCACAAGGTGTTTGTTGTGGTACACCCCTAGACAGTTGTACCTACGATCCTGATTGCATAGGTTCATTAAAGAAAGTTTTAGCTTCCAAAAATGTTTCTTTATTCTTCTGCAGGTCGAGTGGTGTTGATTTATTAGTAGCTTTGCGCACCCACTCCGGTCCTGTGTTATTTTCAGTATCTGCCAATGTCCCACTGGTGGAAGCACCGCTGCGAGTCACAATGTTGACTCTTGGTTCTGGTTCTTCCTGCTTAGTAGCAATAAGCTAGATGTTCTAATGTACTACTGGCTTAGGTTCTCTTATCTTAGCTATCAAGGTAGGACATTCTTCTATAGCGTGATCGTAGGATTTGTAATAATTACATGTCGTAGTGGGGCTCTGACAGTCCCTAGAATAATGTCCTACAACTCCACAATTGTAACAAGTGACTAGTCCATGGCCACGGCCAAAGCCTTCACCATGACCAAAGCCTCCTCCACGGCCAACATGAGTCGGATCATGCTGTGGTCCTGCTGCTGGACCCTGTGTCTCTGATTGGACTCTGTACAAGTCTTTTTTTCTATCTAACATGATATCATAGGCTCTACATGTATGGTCATCGTGTCCTACTGACTTACAGAAGGTACAGTATAACTTCTTAGGTGTCTGTATGTACTTCTGAAGTAAAGGGAATTGTTGAGGTAGATGTCCTCTTATTCTTCATATTTCACACCATGGCCCTTGAGTCTATGCTAAGGGGTTAGGAGCCCCACTTGCTAAGTATTCAAAAAATACTGGACAGTTATCTTTAGTATGGCTTTGTGCTTTACACTTGATACACCATATGTCTTGTGCAATCTCTTTCCCTTTTCTAATCTCATGCATCTGTAATGTGAGATTTGCTAACTGGTTTTGCAGGTTTGTCATGCCTGTGTTTGTTTCAGCTAGAGGTGAAGCCTCTAGTTTCATCGCCATATCCAATGCATCATCCTGCGTCTGGAGTTTCTGCTGCATTAATGGCAGTCTGATGTGAGGGAGCAGCGCTGCAATAAACCATTCCTTATGCTGCTCCGGCGCAAACTCAAAGTTGAATTGGTCTATAAGGGCTTTGAATTTCTAATCGAAGTCCCATACTGACTCTGTAGGTAACTGTTTAATGTCTTTGAGCTCTGTGATACACTGTGACTCAGAATTAGGTTTCTTAAACTCTTTGATCATGGCGGTCCTGACCTGTACAAGTGTTCTGGGTATTGCTGAGGTATACTTCATATACCATGTTAAGGCTTGGTCCCTAAGTGTGGTGACCAACTATACAAGTTTGATATTATCATATTGGATTCCTTTAATGGTCCACACGGCTTCACATAGAAACCAGTGCTGCTCGGGGTATTATGCCCCTGTACCCTTAAAGGTAGGTAACTTTATATCATCCCCCATTCTATTTCTACATGGTGGATGCTGATTTGTTGTGTTACTACCACTCGGCGGTGTAGGTGGAGGTGATGTAGTGGTAGTATGTATTATCTACGAGCTACTAGATGGAGTTCCTACAGGATTGTTCTGAGTCCCAGTTTGTTTCTGTGGGGTATAAGGGTGGTAAGGGATACCCCCTTCTGTTCTTTCTGTATTACTATGACTCTGTTGTCTAGTATTATCTAAACTGTCTTCAAATATGGGAGATCTAAAATCTACTTTATATTTCTTTCCTCTTCATGTACGTCCAATGTCATCAAAATCACTCTCAAACTCTTGTGACATCACACTTTCTTAACTTATTGGTCTGAAATTATATCCATTACTCCTTTTTCATATAATAACATCTTAATGGACAAGTTTAAAGAGTTTAGGTACTTACCATGATATCCTTTGAAGAAGTACCACTTAGTGTCGCTGAATCTTTTTCTATGTTCAACTGCAAACTCTGTAACAAAGCCTTCTAGCACACTCACAAGCCAGAAATCTAATGTCCTCATAATGGGATTATCAAGGCTCTTCACGGTTTGAATCAGCTTCGGTGTCCAAACAATGTTTCTTTTCTTTCTGAATATGCTCTGATTAGTCAAATTTGATAACCAGTCGTACAGCTCGTTTCCATAGGTCACAAAAAATATCGTATGCAGGTCTGTAAAGATATGTTTTTGTAACCAGTCCTCTGTACTCAGTCTAGGACTCTTGTTCTCTTGTTCGGAAAATTCTTTCTCCTTAAACCCAACCCACTGGTCGAGTTCGTCTTTAGTAGGATTCCAACAGAACATCAGTGCTTAGTTTGTTCAAAACCGACAACGGAACCATTTGTTGGCTATTGGGCATACCCGGGTTTACTGTAATGTACCAACAACAACCCTAGCTCACTATCCCTTTCGGCGACAAACCGCGGAGCTGCTTGAAGTCTCACACGAAGTGATTCTGATGGGTTGGCCAAAGACTCAACTGTCTTCAACCAATTTTTGTAGCATCCTGGGGTCTCGCAGCTCTTCTTAGCCAGCGAGGTCTCTCTCCGCGATGCGCAGTCTCTCATACTCGTGGGTTCGGACAGGGGAAGGAATCTTATCGCATCGCAACGACTCTAGCAATGCGCAAATCTCTCTTTCGCTTAACCCCGATCTACTCTATCTCACACCATAGCTCCTCTAATGGTGTGATATCGCCTACTGTCAACGCGATATATTCTATAGTATAGCCCACTGCAACCCTCACGGTCCAAATGCTATCGCACTAGGTGGAATGACTTCACTAACTTTCAACAAGATAGTAAACACTCCAACTTGAACTTCCACAGTTCAACACTCTCTACCTCAACTATACTTAACTGGCCGAATAAGTATACTGGAAACACTTTAATAGAATGACTTATTATTGTGTGAAACAAACATTGATAAACTCATATGCAGACGCTCGGTGCATGTAAATCCACCTTTAACCTTCAATGATGTTGTAACTGAATGAGACATACATACATTTACTAACTGATAAACAACATTCATGTAACAGATAATAGATATCAACTAAGTAAAGCACAATCACATGAAATAATCACATAACACACTGGTTTTACGTGGTTCACTTCTAGGGTAGAAGCTACGCCCACAGAACTGTGTTTATTATATCTTGAGAGAGTACACAGTTCTGCTGCAACCTGATGTGCAACTAGAGATCTTCTGGGTAACTCCGCACTCACTGCCGGGAGCCCTTCTCTCCTAGATCTCTTCTCTTTCTCTATATTTCCTTCTTACAATATTCTCTCTCTCTCTCTCTCTATCAATCTCTGTGGATTGTTACATACATGCTTCTATGAGCCAGTTGCTGGTTACAATAAGATACTACATACTAAATACAGAACCAGCGCATGAGCATCTATGAGCTAATAGATCAACTGACTCTCTAATTGTCTGACTAGCTAAAAGACCCAATGGCTAACTGGCTAACCTTTTACAATACAAAATACATCCCTTTATAGGTGGCCCGAAGGTCTCGCCATTACAACACTGTGGGCCTATCCCAACAGTAACCCAAAACCCTAACTAGTCACAATTGGTCTATCTGTACTCGAACTGCCGCTTTCCGTCACACCACTGCTCTATACAGTCTTCCATGCTTCCTGGTGCTGACCATGGGTACTGGGCGCCGCTTCCCTTTTTGTCCTTCATCTTCAATACGTTGGCCTCGTTGCCATTTTTCCTTTATGAGGGTAGCTGAGCCCTCCTGTCTTCTGTCGCTGCCTTCAATGTAGTGGGTGAGCTCTCTCTTCTCGGCCACTGCCTTTAATGCTGTGGGTGAGCTCTCTCCTCTCGGCCACTCAGGTACTGTCGTCTTCTTTGACTTCTCTGTCCCGATAGTCATAGTTTTCAGCTCTGATATATAGCTAGAAACATGCTACAGCATCATAGCTTTACCTTATCTCTTATATCTTTTCCAAAACTATCTATCCACCAAAATGGCAGCTTCTCCTGTAGCTGCGGGACCCTACTCCAACAGTTGGAGATTGCCTTGACCAATTCTTATTCTTCTTCATCACCTCCATCATCTCCACCCTGGTCACTTTCTCTCTACTGTGACTCATCTTGTTCGTCACTTTCTTCGAGTGGGTCATTCTGCTGTGTCTAGCTAGGACCTGCGCCCACATCTGTCACTGGGAGGACTGGTATGCTCGGCCTTGTTCCTGTTTCCTTCATCCATTTAGCCGGCCACTGCTTAAATACTGTGAGGATGTCTTCCTCATTCACCACGTATGGCAAATTCGACCATTTGTGCCTATGATCTGCATGGGCCTGGATGAAGACATGATGCATGTCAGCCCTGAAGTTGGCCACTCCCGCATACTGAGAAAATATTTCATTACTAAGCCGCGGTGTCTTTAGGATCTCATAGGAAATATTCATTGCGTAGAAGGCGAACACGTAGTTCATCATATACTGAAAGGTTTTATCCTGCGACACCCACAGAGATGCGTATCTTGGTGCGCCAGGCATGTGCAGAGGCACATCAACAAACTGTGCCTCCGTAGGTTCTTTCCATCCTACCAGTGCAATAAGCACTAACAACCATGAGTAGTGAAAGGGTCTACCTTTCTCCTATGCATCGCGTACATCTTCTAGGAATTCTCTAGCAATGTACTCTGCTCATTTGTAACTGTAGCCTTCGGCACAGTTCACAGCAATACTAACAATCGGGGCAGATACTTCATTCGGTCTACACTTCCGCATTAGCTTGCATGCTAGTAGCTCTGCGGCGAAGCGAATGTTTTGATGCCAGATGGTTGAGGTTTGATACCCTCACTTTCCTTTCATTAGCCCGAAGCATTCCTTCATGCTTTGCGCCAGCTTCGTGTCTTCATTCTTTCCCACAAACTCAATGCTAGGATCAGGCCCTTCCTTCGGCAAGCCTGTGATCCGGTGCATGAGTTCTCCATCAATGATGATTTTCTGGTTTCCTATCCATAGGTTCCCATCATGCACCAGTGCCAATAATTGCTTGACCACCACGGTCACCTGCATGCTGTGACCGAAGTGGGGAACATTCAACATCTTCAACAAGCTAGCTTGCTCCAAGCCAGCAGCCCACTATTTTACTTTGAGCAATGTCGTTCCAGTCTCCTGATAGTGGACGGCATGCAAGTATGTCCCAGGTGCAAACTAGGGAAACTTTCCATGATCATTCGTATTGTGGTCTATGTACTTCAGCCAGTCTATTTTCCCTGTCATTGTTCTGACCAACTACACACCCTATGGCAGCGAGGGTGTGTGTAATGTGAACTTGGTTGTCCGCTAAGGTGGTTGAACTCCTGGTCGAACAGGCAAAAGATATGGTGGACGTTGTGGTGCAACGTGCTCATCCTCACCAAAGTCTTTGAACTCTCTAGGAGGATTCATCACAGGATCCTCCGGTGTCTTCCCTGATGGATGGTGCCTCTCTTCATTCCGCTTAGAGCGAACTTATTCCTTGAACTTATTTCTGGTTGATCGTGTCTGCATTGGTTGATTCGGCACTGGAGGAGTCTCTTCATGAGGTGACGATGCAGGTGGGTTGCTCATAAGGTTCTGCAGACCCCTCTGTCTGAATTCTCTCAATAATTCCTGGACTTTGCAATCAACTGACATGGACTCGAATGCGTAATGTGAAATGCATAGGACTAGGTGTCTTCTTATGGAATCCAATGACCAAATATTCCATAACTATGCATTAAAGACACCAAATCTAGTAGATCTTGTCCAAACAGTGCTAGGTTTCCTTAAAATCTCATCATCACAGGAAGTTACTACAGTTAACGTACCGGTGCCGCCAAATCTGATTTTTTTCAACGATCATATTTTAAGCTTCAACACACCTTTATTCTTTGGCATGACCACTAACTTAAGCTTTTCTACACTAAGGAACTTCAACACAGTACATACCTTCGACAAACCCTAACACCGAGACAGAATTTCTTCTCAATGTCCTTCTGACTTAGGAATATTGATGTTGCGCGGGTCATCGTCTTCATCAATGGCGAGGTTATAGCACTCTTTTGCATGAGCTTCTTGTTCCTTCCAGTCAGGTTGGTGCTTGGCTATTTCTTTCTCATCAAACACCTTAGTATGGATCATCCTAATATCTGCATCCAAAATAGGGCACTCCTCATTAATAGAAAATGTGAGCACAAAACTATCAACAAGGTCATCCCAACTTACAGTACCATGGTGAAGCTCAACCTTTGCATACCAGTTCTTTGCTATAGGTTCCAGAGTGTGTACAAACCTATGTACCCATTCTTCACAAGGTACATGCTTCCATGCTTCATAACACTGTTCCAAATGTTCCTGAGGGCTAGTCTTACCATTAAATCTGCTTCACACCTCCTGAGGTTGATCCATGAATCTCAGGCGAAGAAAATTTTGACAAGCTCTCTAGCTATGAATATACTTTTTATGACCATTCCACCATCTAGCAGCTATGGCTCTGAATGTTGAAACTAGAGTCTCCAGTTTCTGTGAATCTGGTACTTGCTCTGAGAATTGTACAATAAAATCTTCTGGGTCTATCAAGCCATCAAAAGTAGGTAATATCTTTTTCTTTGAGCCAAGCCATCTGATAGACTTGGTAATTCTTGCACATCGATGTCCATGTAGCTCATAAAGTCTATTTTTCCAATTCTCTAGGCCTTCGTCTGAATCAGTCATGCAAGAACTATCACACTGCCAATCCATTATACCTTCAGCAGTAGGGTTAACATAATCTTCTTCTTTAGCTGCGATGTTGTAAATATGATCTAAAACATCCTGATCTTCATCTCTGACTGGTTCTGTATACCTTTATCCTTCAGAAGGGTCCAACAGTACTATGACTCTCAAGCCTTTTCCTTCAAAAGTCATCTGTCTGTTCTTAAGGTTGATTACTACATCATTTTCTATTGCCCATTCAATTCCTAGCAGTGCTGGATAGGGGTTGCTATCATCAATTATTTCAATGACTTCAAAGTCTACTAAGGTACTGACTCCATCAATGTCCACTGGTACACTAGGGAATCTTCCCAAGGGCACAATCTTTTGCTGATTGGCTAATTTCAGCTGTATAGGGGACCATTCAAGTGCAGGTATTCCCATTTGTTCCCATGTCTACCTAGTTAGGACATTCACTTCTGATCCTAGGTCTAAAATAATATCAGTCATGTCATAATCTCCTATCTGAGCATGCAATCTCATTTCTCTTCCAGTCCTTCTAACTCTATTAACATTTTTTGCTCTATCAGAGCTTCGTTGAGGTTCGCAAGACGCAATAACTTTCTATAACTCATTCAAAGCATTCTGATTTCTTAATAGCTTCATACAACTCTGTAAAAATGATGTTAGTGTACTTACTTGAGCTAGCGAAGCTTCTTGAGACTGTAGCTACTGTTGATGTTGTTGCGTAGTTGCTACTGATGTTCTTGGATCAGCAAAGTCTTTCTTAGCTTCCATAAATGTTCCTTTTTCTCTCCCAACATAGAAGACGGGAATTTTTTATGGGGTCTTGTGGACCCAAGCCTCATTAGGTTGTTTCTCCTTTTTCTGCACTTGCGTCATAGCTCCACTCCTTGTAACAACGTTAACGGCTGGGACAGGTCTTTTCTCGACAGCAATCATATGAACATTCTGGGTAGGAGTGCCATTCCTTTCTTGTATCTTGGCTATCAACTGTGGACATTGCTCAATCACATGATCAACTGCTCTGCAATATCGACATGTCGTAGTTGGGTTCTGACAGTCTCTAGACACATGTCCTGCCTGATTACAGTTATAGCAAATAACCTGGCCTCGACCTCTTCTAGGCATACCACCACGACCACGACCTCTAAAATTACCTCGACATGATATACTACCATGGTAACTGTATCCATCATTGCCTTGTGCATCAGGTTGTACCCTATAAGTATCATAGGTTCTCTCTCTCATGAGGTAAAAGCTCCGACACTCATCTTCATTGTGCCCAATTGACTTACAGAACTTGCAGTAGGGTTTCTTAGGTACTTGAACATATCTCTGCAGCAAATAGCAATCTTCAGGTCGATGCTGGCCAGTTGTTCTACAGATCTCACAATATAGGACATTAGGGTTAAACAGATTTGGTGCACCAGTATTGAGGTAATTTCTTAGTGCAGGGCATTGTTATTTGTCATGACCTTCTGTCTTACATCGTGTACACCAAACCTCTTCGCGAGTAGCTTTCCCTTTTTTCATGTTGTGAAGCTCCAAAGCCATTTCTACTAACTGTGCTTGTATTTGGGCTATTCTAGAATTATCTCCAACAAGAGTTGTTTCAAGTTTCATAGCAATTTCCAATGCCTCTTGCTGATCAGCAACCTTCTGTTGCATAAGTGGAGTCCTGATATGCGGTAAAAATGCTACGATGAACCATTCTTTATGCTATTCTGGTCCAATAGTGAAACTAACTTGGTCCAATAGAACCTTGAACCTCTGATCAAAGTCCCGAACTGATTCACCTCGCTTCTGTTGAATCTCTTTCAGTTCAGTTATAGACTGTGACTCTGATTTAGGCTTCTTGAATTCTTTGATCATTTCTTTTTTAATATCAGCCAAGACATAGTTCTGAGTACTGGAAAACTTCATAAACCAGGTCAAAGCTCGGTCTCTAAAAGAGGTGACCAGCTGCGTTGTTCTTGTATTCTGATCCATAATATTCTTAGCAATCCACACAGCTTTGCATAAGAACCAAAACTGCTCTGGGTCCTCTGATCCAGTTCCTTTAAAAAATAGGAGCTGGATATCATCATTTACATGGGCCATAGCGGATCGAGGGGGGGAGGAGGGGGAAAACTAGTAACAGGGGGGGGAACTTACTAAGGTAGACTGACCTACAACAGGACTACTCGGGCTAGGGTTACTTTCAGACTGCGATGGGTTCTCAGGGATAACAGGTCTTCACTGCGGAGTTATAGGAGGGTTTCTAACAAAAGGGGTTTCTTCAGATTCAGACTCTTCTGGGCTTAATGAGGTATAACCGGTATTCTAGCCTAGCGTAAAGGATCCAAAAGTTCTCTTGTATCTCTTACCATTTCGAAGCAAACCACTTTGCTCGTCGAAGTCACTTTCACTTTCAAACATAGGTTAGTAGCACTAAATATAGCAATCGGATTCAATAAGCAATATGCGTTTTTTAGCCAAGAGCATTTTAATTTTTAGACTGAATGAATTCAAGTACTTAGCCCTTGGTCCTTTGAAGAACTGTCTTTCTGCTTCGTTGAAAGAAGTATGCGTGTCGATGGCGAACTCTGTTACAAATGATTCAAGGGTTTGCGTTGTCCAGAAGTCAACAGCTCTAGATACCGTGTTGTTCACTCTTTTCAATAGTTTAATTCTTTCTGGGGTCCAGGTAGGAGACTGATCTTCTTGGAATTTTTTCCTTCTTTCTGTCAACCTAGATAACCACTGGTGCAATTCTATGTGGATATTACCAAAGAAAATTTCATAAATATTAGTAAAAACGTACCTTTGCAAGAAGTTGTCTGAGCTATGACGAGGATCCTTATTTTCTTGTTCACCAAATTTCAGATAGCTGTCCTCAACCCAGTCACCAATTTATTTTACTGAGGGCCTCTAAAAAATATCCCTCCAGGTACGACGTAGACCCCTCTTGAGCAGATACTGGTTCAGCTAGAAAAGGAACCAATTTGTTGGTGCTTAGGGCAGACCCGAGTTCTTATACTATTATCTTAACCAACAAAAAGACCCACAGTGTTGGCCCTTTCGGCAACAACCTGCAAATAGGTTGCAGTCTCACCCGAAACAGCTATGGGGTGCCGCAGAATTAGGTTTCTGCAGACAAAGAGGGATATTACTATACCTTTAGCCTTAACAAAGAATAACATATCATATATATTCACTTAAATAGCTTCGCAGTTTTAGATAAACAGACAGTTACTTGCTTAACCCTTAACTAGGAATTCACAGCGAAGTTAATACTTAACTTTCACCTACTTATCAATTGCATAAAAACTTAACAGGAACAAAACAAACAAGAACCACCACAACACAAGATATACGTGGTTCACCCCCAGTGTAGGGGCTACATCCACAGAACTGCGTTTATATTCAACTCTTTACAAAAAACACAGTTTTGATCTGTGCACTCAGCTACAGATCTCTGCGCACTCAGCGGCAGATCTTCTGAACAACCCAAAGTTGAGCACTTAGCTGCAGAACCTTTCTCTGAACTGTGCACTCAGCTGCAGATCCTTTCTTCCAAAACCCTTTATGCACTCAGCTGCAAAGGTCGTCCACGTACACAGCTGGGACTTAACCTTAACAAAACCCTCTACGCACTCAGCTGCAGAGGTCGTCCATGCACACAGCTGGGAATTAACCTTAAACCCAAAAAAAAAGGCCTTAGCTTCTTCGCATCAAATTATCATCATCCAAAAACCTTCGAAAAAGCTCTTTTCTCCTTTACATAAGTGCCTATTTATACAAGTGCACTATTACAATACCATGTGATTAAAACATGGGCTTAAAAACCATGAGTTTAAACCATGGGTTAATTACAAAAAGAGGGGCTTCGACCCAACCCTGAAACCCCTAAGACTATTTTGGGCCGCAACTCCGCTTACAAGCTTCACACCAAAACCGCGGAGTTGCCAAAATTAAGGACCTTCAATGTCTGTGCCCCAACACACAGATTTGATTATTTAGGTGGTATTTTCATGTGATGGTTGTGGGAATGCACAAACTAGGAATCCTGGTTATCAGAGGAATGTATGAATTCCTAAAGGATATGATCAATGCCACTTTCTTGGTCTAAGGCAGTTTAGAAGATAGCATTTAGGTTTACTATTATAAGTTTTAACAGTGAGACTAGGATAGGTACATAGAATTATATAATATATGGCCCTAATTAAAGATGAACTAAATATGTTGGACTAAACAGACTCCGTTGCAATTTACAATGCATATATATCACACTTAGCACTATATTAAAATGTTCTGAAATTTTTAGGACTAATTAAATTTAGCAATGCATCTCATTTGGCACATTTATGCTAGAATAAATAAATGATAAATCAGATCATAGTGTACACTTATGATTCATGCCATTATATACTTGGATTGCATAAATAAATCATATTACAATCACACTTTAATATTTGAGACTATTGTGTTCCATTCCTTGGCTACATGTGGACTGTGAACTGAATGACCATTAACCCTAGAATTTCACCCATTATTGTTGCTCTCAATTTTGAAGTCAGCACAAGAGTTGTGTTAATGTCCATATTGGAGCTAGCTTTCATTTTATTGGGAACTAATCCTCCTCTACATGAGATTTATAATGCCCCTACCTTCTTTGACTGCACAGATGATTTTTTCAATCGTCATTTACCTAGGATAACTATAAAATCCTTTTCATGGTGTCTAATTGTATATAAAGTTCATGTTTTTCCTTAAATGTTATTGTTGACTTTAAAATCTAGACATATTTTTTGTTTTATAGATTCTTGTTTCATTCTCTCCAAGTGGTTTGCTGGTCTTTTCATTGGGAGAATGATATCCTCAACTTTGTAGCTCATATCAATCATGTTATATGTTTTTTAAGATTTTTAGCATCATATATATCAACAATCTGCTATTATTTATTTCATTATCGATCCCTACAAATGATGTCTAGAGTACATAAATAAGATTGGTACTTATGCAAGTATTATAGAGACTTCAGGGTACTATCTCAATGGAAAAGCACCTGCCTTATAGGCAGGAGATTGGTGGTTCGATTCCTCCATACCCTATTTACAAAATTAGTGAATATTTGCATATAAAATGACTAAATTAGTGACCAAAAAATGATAGATAAGTGACCGAAAAATGGGAGATAAGCGACCAAAAAAATGACCAAATGACAGTTTTGGTGGCTAATTTTCGGTCTCTTATCACAAAACATATGATCATATTAATGACCAGATTAATGACCAAACATGACCATATTAATGACCAAAATATGCGACCAAATTAATGAGCAAATGACAAGCTATAAATGACCAAACTATATATGACCACGTTTTTGGTCACGTGATAAAAGACCAAAAATTAGCAACCAACAATTGCCAAATCAAAAGTGGTCATTTATAGGCAGATTTTGGTCATTTTTTTTATCAATTATCTCTCATTATGTACTAGTGCAAGTCTTCACTTGCCACTCTTTTTCCTCTGATTTTGAATCACATCTAGCAAATTATTTCACCTATCATATCCCTCTAGCTTCATACTTTGGGCGAATTTTGTTACACCTAAAAACTATCACCTTACCTAATTCCCTAAAGTTCATGGGATAAAACCACTTTTGGAGGATTTTTCCCTTGTTAGCTACCCAATCCTAACAGCTATGATGCACCTTGTCTCTTTACATAGAATGTCAGCCAAGGCTAACACATTTTTCCTATTGACAGGAAGTCCCGACTGTAGTGAGAATTTCTCCTCACTACAGGGGCTGGAATGGACTCCTTGTGCTTATAGGGCACAAGGGTAGGTTCCAACCCTTAGAAAATAGTAAAAAACAGAATGATAAATGGTAAAAACAGATATGTGAATTGAAACAAAGCTAATCTAAGCAAATGGCTACAATAGTGAACTGAATCTAATAGCTAATGATAGAAAAATAAAGAAGAGAACATGATGGAGCATTGTTGAACCCCTATGCACACAGTATGTTAGGGTTCCACCTCCGAAACCTGCAAAATAAACCTACACTACCATGGAGACAACCTGCAAACAATGTTAATGAAAAAACTGCAAATGGATATGAGGGTTAGAAAGTAAAAACAAATAAAACAAGCATAAAAAGAGATTATACCTCACTTAGGTGGAAATGGGCCACCATTCCCTAGCTCATGGGAGCACCTCTCTCTTGGTTGGGAAGCAATGGCTTGGAGAAATGGAGATGGAGGAGAGGGAGAATGGGTTGTTTGAGAGCAAGAGGTCTCAAAGCATCCACAGGTAGCATAACAATAGGCAAGTGGGGAGTGTCTTGAGAGTGACCCCCCACCCTCCCTTTATATTTTTTCCAAGGGATTTTAGGGTTTTAAGCCCTTGGTCAAGGCTTTAGCCCCTTTTTTGGGCCTTTAGCCCCTTCCACCCTAACTTTAGCCCCTTTCAGGATTTTAGCCCCTTTTTGAGGGCTTTAGCTCTTGGGGGTCTATTTGGGCTCTTTTTTGGGGTTTTTAGCCCTTTTCTTCATCCTTGGGCTCTTTTGGAGGTGTGGGGATCAAGTGGAAGGTATTATGGAGTGAAATGAGTGTCGTGAGATGGTGTTTTTGGGTGGTGTAAGCCATAGAGAGCTTTGTGGGGGATTTTTGGGTTAACAGATTTCCCCCTGATGTGTGAGGGCAGGAGCTCAATGTATGGCCGATGGACATCATAGGATTTGCTGTTAAGAGGTGGTGCTTCCGGGGCTGGGGCATGCTGGCCTTTGGTTTTGTCTTAATTTGGTTCCCATCAATGGGTGAGATACAATAAATGTGTGACATGTATATGGACGAGGTGGGCATTACCATGCTCGTGACAATGTCAAAAAGAATCATTTGATCTATGCTCTACAATACAAGAGTCGATCATATACAACCAATGTTACAATGTTGGTTGCCTCTATGCGAGGCTGAATACAATACTAATCAGCTATATCTTCATGACTAACGATCTGCTGGATCTGGTACATAGCTGTGTGGACTCACTGATTGAGAGTCAGAGTCTCTGCATTACAAGTATGCTGGTTCAATCATAAAGGTATATCAAAGCACTGCTGGGACTTTCGAACACTGTCTCCAACGCAACCCAAAAATCACAAGGGACATAACTTGTTTAGGTCCCTCAAGTGGACTCACTAGTGTGCTAGAGTCGGGTGACATCCGGGGTCTTTGATCAAATATTGTGTGGAACAAACCCTGTACGAATCTCAGCGGTGCAATGATGGAGTTGAAGTCAAGCACATGAGAAACAACCATCCTAAGAGGCATTAAGGACTCCTCTCAAGTGGTCCAAGGAACTCATCAATGATGTAAATGAAACCCAGGTATAGGGACCTCTAGTTCTATCCTCTGGAATATGTGTGTTGGCATCGACAGAGGGAGGCTTGCCCCTAGTCAAGGCAATGATGTTTCCTTGGCCAGGAGCACGAGGGATAACCGAAAGGTGTGAAGAAATCTACGGACTGACTCGCTGAATTGGGGGGAAAGAAAGGGAAGGGAAAAAATTGAACAGGGGTAGGGGGGGAGTGGGAGACTCAAACTTCCTTTGTTCATAGTATGATGGCAGGGAAGACCAGGCAGCAAATGAAACTTAACTCATGGGAATGGGATCATAGCTGTAATACCGAGAATATCGCTACAGATGGGAAATACTTGGAGGTGGTGGACACTTTT
This sequence comes from Pseudotsuga menziesii, assembly GCA_001517045.1. Lineage (NCBI taxonomy): Eukaryota > Viridiplantae > Streptophyta > Pinopsida > Pinales > Pinaceae > Pseudotsuga > Pseudotsuga menziesii. Next base: position 148,169 of record LPNX011044754.1, on the reverse strand, counting down.
GATACTGATGGGATCCAAGGAATAAATAATGCAGAGTACTCTGAACAAAGGCGACCCAATGTGGGGATGCTGCCAAACTATTTTATGTGGGGTGGTGTCTAGGGACACCACCATGGTACGATATCATGGATTTTTGGTGAGCCCAAGAAGGTAAGTGCTCGATGGTGCTTTCAATTTTAGAGATTCTGAAAGCACGAAGAATACTCCAGTGGGGGATTTTTTTCATTGGTAGTCTCCTATGCTTGAAAAAGGATAAAAGTATACATAGGAGAGCTCACCCATCCTGGAGGGGATGAGATACTTCTTTACCATTGGTAGTCCAATCAGGCCAGAAAAGGTTAAACCTATACTGACTGGATGGTCATTCAAATACTTTTATGAGCATGAATGAAACCAAGTTTGCTCGACAATCTTGTCTTGTTGAGACGGCTGAAAATGAGCTTTACGACAACCGGTGGTGAGCTTTTTCATAAAGTGCGGCCCCTCTACCCGAGAAAGCACAAAACTATGCAGAGGGAAACGGTCTTGGCTTGAGTGTACCAAGGAGGTCCTTTTCATGAAATGGTCTACATGGTCCGCAAAAGGAGGTAAACGAGATGATGTAGATGCCCTTTCCTATACTTTAGTGAGCAGGGAAGGAAGCAGCTACGCTCGGAGATCTTTTCATTGTTTTAAGGAGTCAGAAAAGAGCTTAAAAGAAACTCCAATTTCGTCAACTGACTGCGGTGGCATGAGTGGTGCCCCATATCGGGATGATAGATAAAGGTCCAAAGGTCATCCACACAATATGGATGGAGCAGAAGGCTCTCAAACACACCAATACATGCATGGGATAGATCACAGTAGAGGCCTGCGAGTTGGTGCGGTAGAGGCATGCAAACCGAGGTGGCTCTTGGACAGAGATCAGGAGAGCGTGTGTGTGTGTGTTGCAGTGGACGGACTTGACTACATGCAATGTAATAACAAGTCCGGAGGCATTTATATGCCAAATACGTGCAAGAAAAGAAATCATTTTGTGGAAAGTGGTCTGGAGGTCCGCGTAAGGTGCGGTGAAAAGAAAAGACAATCTATGTGTTAAAAATAAAATAAAAGCTAAAATTATAGTCCTTGACAGGCGGTGGCCTGAGGACGCTTCTATGCTAAATACATGGAAGAAAAAGAAAAATAAAAGTGTTTTTGGACGATGGTCTAGATGTCCGCATGAGGTGCAGTGAAAAAGACAATTATAATTGCAAAAACAAAAGTATAGTACAATCCTTAAGGGGCGGCATCCTGACATCTTGCATGAGTAGAGGTCGGGCAGTGTGATACGAGTACCAATCAGTAGACACTCGCATCCTCATGTCATGGCTTGTGAATCGAGGTGACTTGTAGGAAATGCTCCCAAAATTAACTAATTAAACATGAGATGATGGTCTCATAACTATATATAGGGTGGAATTCTGAAACCAGTGGTGCAAACGGCATCTCAAACGGAGTCTGTATGGTCATGTTATGTCGATCGAAAGAAATTAGGTCAAATGGGGCCTATAAAAGGGGAGGGTCCACATGGTGAAGTGTCATTGTCACTGTTCATTGTGGAGTTGGAGAGGTGGGCCCTAATTCTTCATTTGCTGATTTCTCTTAATCTGATCGATGGTTTTGCGAGCCGCAACTTGCAGATAAAAGATCTTACTGAACCTCTTCATTTTGATGGATTTTTTACTGAATTTGACCACTTGGAGGCCCCCCATAAGCTGTTTGGGATTTTCTGTGCTCCAGGTCGCTCATTTTGAAGGGAAAGGTGCACCCTGGGTGCACCTGTTGGGCCATTATGAGCGCCCTGGGTGTTCCTTTTGCTCAGATAAGTGTGCCCTGGCCTTTTTTGGGTGGTTTTTTTATGATGGGGATGTCTAACATCAGGGTTTTTTCCTTGTGTAGAATGGTGGAGATAAAATGGAGGGAGAGAGAGACTACAAGCCAGTCAAATATGCATCATTATGAGACGGGGGTGTTAGAGATACACTATCCCACTGTGGGTTACTGAAGTTTATGAGGATTATGCTTATGTAGAGCTTGGGTTTGTTGATGCAAACTCTAATTAGTTTATGGGATGTTACTGAGGAGGTGTTCCTCTTCTAGGGCCAGCATATTGAGATTACGCTAAAGGATTTTTATTTCATTACCGGGCTCCCAATATTGGGAGTAGTTGGTGACTTGGCACCTGTACTATCTCGGGGGGAGACATTAGAGGACCTATGTGATTGGCACTGTTACACTACGGTGCATGTGCATGGTTCTTACATCCTGATGTGTGACATCGAGGAGTTATCAACATGGGCGGTGGGGACTTTACTGCATCGCATCTTGGGTTCCACGGGGAGACATAAGATTTCTGGTGGTCAGCTGCAGTTAGTAGAGCGTGCCATTGGTGGCACATATTATGCATGGGGTCAGATGTACTTGCAGCCTGTTTGGCATCAGCTGAACAAGCCAAAGACTAGTGGCTCTGGTTTTTTCTTTGGATCTTTCCTATGTGCTTTCTTCTTTGAGAAATTACCTACACTTCATCATCATCAAGTTGTGGAGGACAGTGGTCCGCGGGAGCCAAGGATGTATAGGTGGTGCCAGATGATGATTCGCGAGGGTGGTGATAGAGTGGGCCGCTTCTTCACAGAGGAGTTGTTGGAGCAGTGGCTCCAGCATCCTGTGGTGATCGAGGAGTACCCATATGTGGATATGGACTTCCAGGGAGATCCTAAGATGCCCCGACCTCTTGGTCAGGCTTGGGGACCAGCTGGTATGTATGCTTGATGTTTTTATGTTCATCTTTGTGCATAGTATAGTTGAGCTGGTTAGTGATTTTCATATTGATGTATGTGGACTGATGGTGTCCTTATTTACGTGTGTAGATGTTGGTCCTTGCCTGCCACCTGGGCATCGGAGGTGGGTTGTTACCGTACCTCCTATGGTGGCCCCTTCCGGGAACTCTCACAGGCGGCAACGGGATATGGATGGACTGGTACTATACATGGAGGAGGTGGCTACTAGAGTGTCAAATGTTGGTTGGAAGCACCTAAACACTAATTTTATTGCTGATGTTCACAATATTTCTCCCGAGCTGACGAGCGTGATGAGGAATATGGAAGTGGCGTGCAAGCACTTTCGTCGGACGACGAGAGGTGGTGTTCTTGCATTGGATACGTCTTCCAGGGATAATTTTAGGGGCGAATTTTAGCCCAGTGGGCTATATTTCCATGTTTGTCTCCCAAAAAACGATTCACCATTTTGCATTTTTTGAAGCCCTGTTTCGCCCAATTTTGATGGGGTAAAAAATTTTCACCCTAAAAATCACCAAATTATTATATAAACGATATAAAATCCTTGGAAATTAAAATATTTTTTGAAAAATATCGCCAATCATTTTATAGTTGGCGTTTTAAGAATGGGTAATATTCACCAACATTTATACACTTTTAAATAAGTATGGTTCCTTAAAATCATCCCTGACGTCTTCTTCAGAAGATGATGAGTCCAAGTCAGATGATGGGTCTCAATTGGATTAGTAGCCTTGTGGGGATAATCCTAGTGCATAGGTGCACTTAGGGGTTTTTGTGTCGCTTATGTATATCCTATTCAAAAAGCATATGTGGTTTTTCATTTTTGTATTGGACATGTTGTGGACATGCGACTTTATGGATTTATATCTATATATATTTTTGACACACATGGATGCACTTTTATGGTTTTATTATGTGAGTCTTTTTATTATGTTATGGAATGAAAATGCATATGTGATGTATTATTACACTGTGTGTGTATTTTTAGACATGATTATGCATTATGTTATGGTTGTATGTTTCCTATATGCTGTTATGGATGTGTCAATTTAGAATATCGTTAGCTATTTGATCTGCGACACTATTGAGGTTCCTAGGAACATGTGTGAATGTGATGGATTCAAATGTTCTGACCATGTGTTTAGTGTGCAGGTACTTTCTAAAGAGACAGGGATCACGAACTTGGTAATGGTTGTTCAGTTGAGAAACAAGCAGCTGAGAGTCTAGGAAGACATCGAGATGGTGAATTCCTAATTGTAGAGCGGTGACCAAGAGGCCATTAGCACCATCATACTCCACCTAGTTGTTGGTCGCGGTGCCCATGCATATTCCATCGATGTGGATCAACTCGTGCGATGGGGAGTAGATTACCCATGCAGCCGCGGCGAGGTTTGGGTACCATCTGCTTGCTCCATCTGCGAATCCCATATACCAATCTGAGGTGTGCTCCATCTGAAGCAATGAGAGGAAACGATACATAAGACTCAATCAGGAAAAATGTGTAAAACAAAAAATGAAAAGACTATAATACAATTTAAAACATTGTCACTCAAAGGGGTGACGTTAGGGGGAAAGTTGTTTGAACTTTCCTAGGATCAGCGGTCATTCCTTTGTGTGACATGATGAATCCTTGGAGATGGCCCATGGGGACATAGAATACACACTTGAATGGGTTCAAGTGGATCCTGTACTCGCAACATCACATTAGGACTTGTCACAAGTCGTCTATGTGTTGTGTGGCGTTTTTGCGAATGGTATGATGAGGTTGTTGAAACAAACCAACATGATGTGAACAAGATCATAGAAGCAGTGTGTCATGGCATGCTGGAATGTGGCTCCAGCATTTATGAGGCCAAAGGGCATGACCCAAAAGGTGAATGCACCCCATGGGGTTGTGAATGTTGTTTTGTGATGGTCTTCTTTCCAGATTTGGATTTGGTTGTACCTGGAAAAACCATCCATGAAAGAAAATACTTCATGTCCAACGCATGCATCGATTATTTGGTCGATGAATGGGGTGGGGAAGTTGTCTTTGGGACATGCCCCATTAAGATCAATGAATTCTGTGCAAACGTGAATGGTACCCTATTTTTTATTCATGGGAATAGGATTAGAAACCCAAGTTGTGTATGTAATAGGATAAATGAAGTCGGCTGTGCGCAGCTTCTCTATCTCAACTTTCACCGCAGCCACTTTGGATGGATGGATGGGCCATTGCTTCTGGCAGATGAGTGCCACATCAGGCCATGTGTCGATGTGGTGTTCCACGATGGATGGATCTAAGCTAGGAATTTCAGTGTATGACCAGGCGAAGATGTCACATAATTCTTAGAAGAGAGCGGTGTAGGCATCGACCTCTTCCGGGGAGCAAGATGGCCCCAACATGATTTCTTCAATGATCTCAGAGTTGGTTGAGATGTTGATTTTAATGGTTGGTGAAATGTTCGCCATGTTCCCTTCTTCAAAGGAATCTGGTGCTGGGATTGGGTTCTTGAACCAGTCAACCTTCCCATGGATGAAATCTTTGGTCTCCACGGAAAACTGGTCGGATTGCGACACCAGCTCTTCCAGGAGGAAGAACGAGCGATGGTGCATGTCATCCCATGGGTATTCCAGGGCGGTCAAAGCTTCAAGTATCTCCTCATCATTATTAAAGCCATTAAGTGATAGGTCTGATGGACCGTCATTGGAGATGGGAATCAGCTGGTCAGGGGAACTGGACATCTTGTAAATGGACATAGCGTCAGACAAAGGATGTGGTGGGTGAACTTCTTCAATCAAGGTGATCTCAGACTCAATGGAATGGTGACAAAGGTCAGTGAGAGCCATTCAAATTTTAGGAAAGTCTTGGCAATGGTGGGAGTAATGTCCATACAAGCTGCAAAGGGTGCAAGCATAGTTTGTCCTCAATGCCTTGTTCTTTACTACTGGCATGGTTGGTAGTTCAACCATGGGGATGTTTTCGTTCATATCCATGGCATCCAGATGTGCATGGATCACTAGGATTTTAGGGAAATCCTGAGTTGGATGGCCCTATTGTTCATAGACGCCACAAGGTGGAACTTGTCATGGTTCTGTGGTGACTTTGGTGTTCTTTCCCCTAGCCCTTTTGGGTTGGGGCACTGCAAGTGTGGGTGTGGCGGTTGGCCTATGCGGACTAAGTGGGGGTTGGGACTCAACCGCAATAGTTTGCACCAGATTTAACACAACCTGAGGCATTGTTGGTTGAGCTGGTGGATCTAGATACCACGCTGGGATCCCCAACGTAAAGTTGGGTAGGCTTAAGGTGGCCATGACCATCTTGCTCATGACACCAGGTGGTGGAAAGAGGAAGGGAATTGTGTGGATAGGGGATGAGCCCACATAACTCCCAGCTGGTTTCCTGTGGGGGTGAGGTTGTGGTTGTGGCTGCACATAATGCTGCTGCTGCAGGTGATGTTGTGGCTGCTATTGGAATTGCAGCTGCAGATAATGTTATGGCTATGGTTGGGGCTGCGGTTGCAATTGTTGTTTGGGTGTAGCAGTGCTTGATGAGACCATGCACAAGTCCGTAGTTTGCTTTTGTGTCGATGGTGGTGACACCAATGGGAAAGGAGCCGTCATGGTGGGATCAGTGAACAACCCAGGGCCAACATTCAATGGTGGGGAGGCTGGTGTGTTTTCAACCACAGTGTTTGTTACAAGGATGATGTTAGCATGTGTGGTTGCCCCTTGCAGCTCAATGGTGGTGATGGTAGGGATAACGTTGGCAGGCGTTGTTAACCCTTGCGGATCGTGGTAGGTGGGCTGGTCAACCGTCACAATCTTCCCTTCATGGGGGAACATAATGAGGTGAAATACAATTGACACAATGGATCGCATGGCATACATGTAACTCCTCCCAAGGAGGAGGTTGTAGTCTAGTTGAGTGTTGACAACTTCGATGTCGATTAGGACTATCTTCCTGGATAATGTGATGGGGACATGGGGGAGGATTCCTTGGGATTTAGTGGGATGTCCATCATAAGCTCGCAGAGTCATGGAGGACGGTTGTAAAATTGGTGATCCAAGCTTCTGCCAAACCAAGGTAGACATGACACACATTGATGCCCCATCATCCATTGTGCATCGGTGCACAACCAAGTTCTGGATGGATACCAGGATTTGGAAGGGGATAGTGGAGGGCATGCACGGCTCTCCATTCTATGTATCAAAAGTGATCAGCTTGGAGTCAGATGGGTCTACTGCCCCTAGAGTGGCTGGTAGGGATTTTTGCTACATTAGGCATGTTTTAAGTATCTCAAGAGTGGACATGGCAGTTGGCGTTTGGGCCAAATCATCCACAACGCTATAGCTGACTGCAGCTCTAGCTGTGGCATTATTGGCGATTCTGTGTATGGGCGGGCATGCGAACAAGGGTAATTGGAGAGGTAGGTTGGTTGTCTTAGACGTGGATGATGCTGATGAGTTGGCAGGCTCAGTGGTGGTACCACACTGATTTCATCTAGTCTGTAAGTTGACCTCTTTAGTGGTCATGGTCATCAGGTGGTGAACACCTATTTTGGCCGTAGGCGGTGCCCCCGAAGCGTTGGGATTGGCCTGGGGAGGGGTAGAGGTTGCCACCAATCCTTGGACTGGTAGTGGGTTTTGAAGCACCATGGGAGGAAGTCCTTATGGTGCCTGGTTGGGTTGGGCTTGATTGGGAGCATTGGCGGTTTGCTAGGCCTCATTTTGAATGGCCTGCTTAGCATGAGCCATGAGGGGACACTCAAACGTGTAATGTCCATAGACATCACAGAGTGTACATGGTTGGTTTGTGTGCAACAGTGCATTGTGTCTTGGTGTATTTTTCCATGGGGGGTTCTGGGCTGGCCAGTTAGCCGCAGCATTATTGGGAGGGTTCGGTTGTTAACCGCCTCCCTACGGTTAGTTATTTCCTTGGTTGTGGGGCCAGTTGTTTCTACCCTTCCCTTGTTTATTGTTGGGGGCAGGCTGGTTGGGATGGTTTTGTTGTGCAAACACTTGTCCCAACGGAGCAGGTGGAGCAGGGGCAGGGGCTTGAACTTGTTGCATTGGTAGTGCATAGTATATTTGTGAGGGTGGTGGTGCCACGAATGTGGGAATTTTTCCCACATATTGTTGTGTTGGCCAAACCATGGCCTGAGCCTACTGCGGTGGTGCAGGTTGTGCATAAGAGGTTTTTTCTCTAGACTGGGACATCATTCTAGCATAGTTTAGAGCTTGGTTTTGGTAAGCAACATTAGCGGTGTTGCTTGGTTTTGGTGCCGTGGCAGGTGGTGTCAGTTGAGATTGTGGTTGTTGAGAGACTGACCCTATGATGCCATCCACTGAGTGGGATGCCCTCGATGCATCACGGTAAGAGGTACTTGGACGGGGAGCATCTGGAATGATAGTGTACAAGTATCCAGACTGGGCATAGATGAGGTCAAATTGTTGGGCCTTTAGTATGGCCTCTTCTTCAGATTGGGGATGTTCAGATGCGACATCCTTTGCGATGGGCAGGAGAAAAGTATTGAGGAACCATTCCAAGAAGATCCTGTCATCAAGCTGGATCTTACACAAGCTACGGTGCCACTGCCACTCATGGATATGATCAGTGATGTGAGTGGCAGTGTTTTGGTGACAGGATAACAGGATCTCCACTCCCTCGTCATATCTGACAGGGAGTTGGAAATATTGTAGGAACATGAAGGCTAGGGAGTTGAAGTCGGGGTACTTGGCTTATGGCAGCTCAATGTACCATTTGGCCGCGGCACCTATAAGGGTGCATTGGAACAGCCTCAACCTGATGGAGTCTTCTATGATGTTATTGGATGAGCACCATAGATGGAATGTCATTATATGATTTTGGGGACAGTCCTCGTATTTTCCTTCAAACTTTGGGATGTCTGAAGGCAGCTTAGTTGGCATGGGTGACCAAAAAGCTTGGTGATGGATGGGGTCATTCGTCAATCTAGCCAAGTTAGGCAAGTGCAAATGAGCCCTGAATGGCATATTTGATCCCAAGTTGATGTGGGATGGGGTTGCAATGGGAGTGGGGTTTGCAGGTGCATAATGCATCTGCATGGCTGGGGGTGCTTGTGGTGGCACCATGGTGGATGGGCCAATGCCCCCAAGTGTTGTGGGTGGGATGGTATGGGTAGCAAGGGAATTGCCCCCATGTATGGTAGTAGGGACAATGTAGGTGGATGGTGCACTGCCCCCTGTGTGGCAAGAGGGGCAGTGTTTGTGGAGGGGTCACTGCCCCCATGTGTTACCACTGGGCCAGCTTGGTCACTATTGGTGGTGGCAATTGGCTAATGACAGTCTACATGACTGTGCTTATACTGCTTTCCACGTTGTGGGTGATAGGTTGTGCTGTGGACGTGGGTCCACTTGCTAAGGTTAGGCCAAAAAATGGATCTGAGTTTGTTGTAGCCATGGGGCTAGATGGTGCGGTGTGAAGGTCTGGTTCAGACTAATATGGGTATGAATCAGAATCATAGGCTGTATGGCCCTCTGATGGTGTGGGCGATCGTTGAGAATGGCTACGTTGGTGTCGACTGAGTGTTCCAAATGGTGGTGGTTTGCCTCTTAGGCGTGAGGAAGATCGTGGAGGATCAATTGTATTTGCTTTGGTGTATGAAACTGGTGGGTATGAGATTTGGACCCTGGTTTCAATGGATTCCTATTGGTTGAAGGTGGTCTCTCGGCCACCAAGACTGCCAAAAGACAGCACTTGGCTTGTTCCTCATGGGTGCTTCTACTCAATCGGAAGGGGTCGTTGCCCGTTTTGCTTGGCAATTCCTCTCAGCAGCCAGCTACTTTGGGGTTCCTATGGTACTCCTCACAATGAGTTTTTGGGCAAAGCCCAAGTACTTCCCATAGTTTTAGCAGTCAAGGACTTATGTCCTCAAAGACTGCAGAATTGATTGAACTTAGTGTAAATTTGGTAAATTTTAAGGCTTATTCAACATCATGAACTGAGTTGCGTTAATTATTTGGTATGGTGTGTTGGTTTACTTGTTTGTTCTGGTATTTGGTTTGCAATATGGTTTATGAATTCATGGTAGATTTCACATCATGGTTTTGTATGTAAACATAAACATAAATTTGTAGGAAAATGTAGTGATTAACCTTGAATTGTTGGCCTAACTAAATGTCTACCTCTTAGTGGTATTCTTCTTCAACCAAGAGAAGGTGTTGGGCTCTCAACACAATGGGACTAAGCCCATCCATAGATCCTTAGGTCACCTCCCAAGTTTTAGGTTGGTCAAGTAGGGAGGATGCTTAGCACCGTGAGAATCCCTCCTTCTCTACCCCCTGTACCTTCTAGGTCACCTAGTTTTAGTGGTTTGGGAAAAATACCATGGAGTGCCTAGATCTATACGAGCTTACCCTTCGTCATATCCTAGAATACCCCAGAGGGTGATGACTGGGTAGAGGAGGAAGGGGGCAGCAATATGGTTAATTTTAAGTTACTTTTAGTTAGGCTAGTTCATTTTATTAAACCTTAATGATTGATTTAGCATATACACATTGTTCATGGATTGATTTGCAAAAAGTAAAAACTAAACTTGAAAGAGACCTGCAATGGTGGACAGAGGCGGTTGGGCCGCACTAACAGTCCTATGAAACTGAAACTTACTACTAATTAAACTGAAATACAACTTTTGTGTGACAGGCCACACATTTCTGACTAAATCCCGCTAGGGGGCCGCGATATTTTTCTACAAATGAGCGAGGGGGTCATAGAAAATGTGAAAATAGCTGCAACTTGAGCTATTGGGCTTAAGTTGTGCCTTTTTGAGGATTATGTGCACCCTGGGCATGCCTGTCTGGGGATTAAGTGCGCCTTGTCTCACCTTTTCCCCCGATAAGAGAGACCTACTCCAGAAAGGGGTATTTTTCGTGATGCAGGGTCATATCTGGCCGACAGTAACTGGTACTGGGTCAGTCTGACTCGGCTCGACCTAGAAGACGCTTTGGCACTGACAAAAAATAGGAAATAAAGCATATTTAAACAGATCTAACAGAAAAATTTTGAAAACTAGGGTAAAAACTGAAAAACCTGAAAACTTGAAATTTTTTGCCTAGGGATCCCGTGGGATCAACACAGGGGAGTTTCCAAAGCTGTAGTGATAATTTATCCTTACTACAGGTGTTGGAATGGATTCCTTGTGCCTATAGGGCACAAGGGTAGGTTCCAACCCTTAGAAAATAGTAAAAAATGGAATGATAAATGGTAAAAACAGAGCTGCGAATTGAAACCAAGCTAATCTAAGCAAATGGCTACAATAGTGAACTGAATCTAATATCTAATGACAAAAAAATAAATAAGAGAAGATGATGGATCATTGTTGAACCCCTCTGCACACAGTATTTTAGGGTTCCACCTCCAAAACCTACAAAATAAACCTACACTACCATGGAGACAACCTGCAAACAATGTTAATGAAAAACCTGCAAATGGAGATGAGGGTTAGAAATTAAAAACAAATAAAACAAGCATAAAAAGAGATTATACCTCACTTAGGTGGAAATGGGCCACCATGCCCCAGCTCATGGGAGCACCTCTCTCTTGGTTGGGAAGCAATGGCTTGGAGAAATGGAGATGGAGGAGAGGGAGAGTGGGTGGTTTGAGAGCAAGAGGTCTCAAAGCATCCACGAGCCCATAACAATAGGCAAGTGGGGAGTGTCTTGAGAGTGACCCCCCACCCTCCTTTTATAGTTTTTCCAAGGTATTTTAGGGTTTTAAGCCCTTGGTCAAGGATTTAGCCCCTTTTTTGGGCCTTTATCCCCTTCTGCCCTAACTTTATCCCCTTTCAAGGTTTTAGCCCCTTTTTTAGGGCTTTAGCTCCTGGGGGTCCATTTTGGGCTCTTTTTGGGGGTTTTTAGCCCTTTTCTTCATCCTTGGGCTCTTTTGGAGGTGTGGGGTTCAAGTGGAAGGTCTTATGGAGTGAAATGAGTGTTGTGAGATGGTGTCCTTGACTGGTGTAGGCCATAGAGAGCTGTGTGGGAGATTTTTGGGTTAACACTGACGACACGTGTTTCATGCGTATAGAAAGCATTGGCCACTCCTAATGCCTATTACTAGTATGAAAAAAGCAGCAGCACTCCCAAAAAGGTAAAAAGAGAGAACTTTTGAGAACCTTCTAGATGAAATTCCTCATGGAGGATTATCCCAACTAACTAGAGTAGGTGGCACTTCAACCCCTAACCTCTAGGGATGGTCCCTCACCTTCCTCCCAAAGAATATCTATTATATTTTTAACATTTAAAATAGAATTATATTAGGATCTTTAACTGAGAGAATAACAAGAACATCAATCAAACACAAGAGACAATGAACCAGTGTTTTATTTCGAGGAAACCATAAATGGAGAAAACCCCGCAACTTCCTTAGAGATAGAATTAGCACCAAAAGTAAAACCCCAAAACAATAAGATGATCTCCCAAAAGCACTAGCCTCTTTCTTTCTAGCCCTAGCAACTTCTTCTCCCTCAGCTATGCGCTGCAACTGAGTGTGAGTGAGTGTGTGATAAATAGAGAGGCTCACTCTCTATTTATACTAATTCCCAACTTAACAATAACTCACTAGGGATGGCTTCACTAGGAGAGTCTAATAACCCTAGGGCCCCGCAACTGTGGGAACTTTAACCCTTGATCAATAGGATGGTTACCCAAAATGACTTGACATGACTTGTTTACATTATAGAAACTCCCGATCGAAACATCGGGGCATGGCATGACTCAGTTACATTACAAACACTTCCTAGAATAAACATCGGGGTACAATGCATAATATATATAAGTGAATACATTTCGAATTTACATTTACATCAACACTCCCTCTTAACTAGGAAGGTATTCTCTTGACACAATTTAGCAACACAAGTCTTCTTCTCTGTATCATCTGTATCATCATCAAGTCCTTGTCATCTTCAAGTCATCTTCATCTAGATCTAGATCATCATCACTGGATCTAGATCATCTCTAGTTCTGGAACATCTCTACTGGATCATCATCACAGGTGCTATCTCTTGATTCTTCTCGTCATAGGAAGTTCTACAGAGCCAGCCCTTTTTCATGTTGGTTGTAGGCCTAGCCTCCATGTAGGTCTTTTCTAGCACTTATATCTGACCCTAAGTCAAAATGGCCCACCTAACACTTATATCTGATCATGTAGGAACCAATCCTATAATCACATCATAAAGGCACACCCAACACTCACATCTGACCATGTGGGAACACATCCCACAACCTTGTTATAAAGGCCCAGCACTCACATCTAACAATGAAAGGAACCAATCCAATCATATATGTCAAAAAGGCCTAGCACTTACATTCAACCATGTGAGGAACCAATCCTACCTACATGTCGAAAGGGCTCTGCACTTACATATGATCATGTAGGAACCAATCCTACAATCACCTTAGAATCGCTCTTGACTTACATCTAATCATGTAGGAACCAATCCTATAGTCACATCATAATGGATATGCACTTATACTTGATCATGTAGGAACCAATCCTATAGCACCAGTCACATCAGAATGGCTCTGCAATTATATCTAATCATGTAGGAACCAATCCTATAGTCACATCAGAATGAATCTTCACTTATATCTGATCATGTAGGAACCAATCGTACAATCACATCAGAATGGCCCTTAGTCCCAAACTGAGTGTTCCTAGTAACTGACCAGGTGCCTCCATTCCAAGAATGGCATTCAGCACTTATAGCTAATCATGAAGGAACCAATCCTACAGTCACATCAGAATGGCTCAGCACTCATATCTGACATCCAAGGAACCAATCCTATCATCATGACAGAATGCCTCATCCCTTACATCTAACCATGGAAGGAACCAATACTCTCACCATGTCAAAATGGCTCATGGACTCATCACTTCCCTTTGGAGGGAACCTCGATCTGGAGAACACCAAGCTTCTCCCTGAAGTACTCAAACTTCACTCTGGCTAATGGCTTTGTCAAAACATTAGCTATATGTTCGTCCATCGCAACATACTAGAGCTTCAGTGCTCCTTTCTGCACCATATCCCTAATATAGTGATACTTGATCTCGATATGCTTCAACTTGTCATGGAAAACCGATTTCTCTGACAACTTCACACAATTCTGGTTGTCACAATATATACAAGTAGCATCCAACTGGAGATCAAATAAATCAGACAGTAGCTTCCTCAGCCATACTGCCTCACAACTAGTTGAACAAGCTACAACATACTCTGCTTTAGTTGTACTCAGTGCCACACAGGATTTCTTCCTGCTAAACCAAGAGATCACACCTGATCCCATACTGAAGCAACACCCCGAAGTGCTCTTCCTATCAATGGCACTACCTACCCAATCCAAATCAACATAACCCTCCAGGTTAATCTTTTTATTCACCTCATATTTGAGCCCATAATCAATTGTACCCCTTAGGTATCTCAGAATATGCTTTGCATCAATCAAGTGAACATGTCTCGGATCTATCAAGAACTGGCTCAAGGTGTTCACAGCAAATAAAATATCTGGTCTCTTGTTTGTCAAGTACATCAAGGACCCAATCATCTGACAATACATCATAGCATCAACCCCTTCTGATGAAGCATCACTATATAGCTTCAGGTTTGATTCCATAGGTGTGGTCATGGCCTTGTAGTCCATCATCCCAAACCTCTTCAGGATATTTATTGCATACTTCCCTTGTCCGAGGGATATTCCATCTGCATTTTGCCACACCTCCATGCCTAGAAAATAGTGCATCATACCCAAGTCCTTCATTTTGAACTTAGCAGCAAGCTTCCTCTTCATATCAGCAATCAACCCATCCATACCTGTTACAAAAAGATCATCTACATACAGTAGGAGTATCACTGGGTTTCCATATTCAACCTTGTAGTAAAGGTTGGAATCTATTTTACTTTTGGTAAATCCCAAACTGGATAGAAATCCATCAATTATTCCATACCATGTCCTGGGTGCCTGTTTCAAACCGTACAGGGCTTTCTTCAATCTACACACATGAGACTCCCTATCATGTGTTTCAAAACCAAGTGGCTGCTCTACATATACTTCAAGAAAGTAGTCTTGACATCCATTTGGTGTATCTTCCATTTCATCACTGCAGCTAGAGAAAGTGCTGATCTGATGGAAGTGTATCTGGACACAGGTGCAAAGGTTTCTTCATAATATATTCCTTCTTTCTGTGAGAGGCCATGATCCATGAATGTTTCTTTATATTTCTCTATTCTACCATATGCAGCATGCTTGATCTTGTAGATCCATTTGGAAGTTACAACAGGCTTCCTTTCTGGTCTTGGGACAACATCCCAAACATCATTCGTCATGATCGATTGATACTCTTCGATCATAGCATCCTTCCATTATTTTATTTTTGTTGCTTCTTCATAGTTGGAAGGTTCTTTATTGATGAAGTCACATAATAAAGCTACATACCCGGAGCAAGTCCTAGTCCTCTTTCTTTCTCTATGATTCTTTTCTGGATCCCCATATCTTTCTACACCTTGGATAGCTTCTCGTACCCAAGCAAGTTTCCTCTTGTGAGAATTCTTCTCTTGACGTGGATCTACATGTTCTTCTAGTTCTTGGTCTTCTTCTTGATTTTCTTCGTTCATGGTTGTGTCATGAATTCTGGGTGCTTCTATTTCTTCAGGATCTTCAGCAGGTCTCTCTCTGGATTTGTTGTAAGTTGAGTCTTCATCAAATGTTTCATCCATGCTGATGTCACTCTTCTTGAATCCTGGGAAGTTTATTCTGTAATCCTTTGAGCTTTCAGAGTATCCCACAAATACACCCTTCTTTCCTGAAGGATCTAACTTTATCCTCTTTTCTTTTGGAATGTGTATGTACACTGGATAGCCGAATATTCTGAGATGGCTGACTTCTTGTTTCTTGCCAGAAAATACTTCTTCAGGTGTCTTGTTCTCGAGTACTCTATGTGGAGAATGGTTTTGTACATACACCATTGTTCTAGAAGCTTCTGCCCATAGATGCATGGGAAGATCTTAATCATGAAGCATTTCTCTTGTAGCTTCCATGATAGTTCTATTATTCCTTTCTACAACTCCATTCTATTGTGGATTATATGGACTGGATAACTCCCTCTTAATCCCTGAATATTTGCATAACTCTTTGAATTCATTTGATGTGAATTATCCGCCATTATCTGATCGAAAGGTCTTGATCCTTTTTTCAGTGTGGTTCTCGATCAAGGATTTGAATTCCTTGAATTTGTTGAATACTTCATCTTTGTTCTTCATAAAGTATATCCATGTATTCCTAGAAAAATCATCAATAAAAGAAACATACTATATGTACCCACTTAAATAAATGGATTACATTGGACCACATACATCGGAGTGAATGATTTCCAAGATTCCTTTTCCTTTGCTTTCTCTACGTGGAAATGTCTTCTTTGTGTTCTTTCCTTTCGTACATCCTTTACAGACTCCTTCATGTTTTGCCTGAATTTCTGGAAGACCTTCAATAGCTTTGCTTGCCAGTGGTAGTGCTATGTAATGCACATGTGCAAGCCTTCTATGTCAAAGTTCATTTCGCTCTACTGTGTCATGGACCAAAGCTTGTTCTGGATGCCCATTCAATTTGTATAATCCTCCTTCTTGTTATCCAATTATTATTGCATCGTCAATAGTTTTTCCTCTTGGCCACATGAGGACTTGGCCATCTACAAATGCAACCCTTATTCCTTTTGCATCTAGTGCCAATATGGATAGAATATTATTCTTTAGTCCCGGTACAAACAAGACATCCTTCATTTTCATATACTTTCCAGAGTCTAGCTCGTAGGAGGGTTCACCGCTACCTTTTATGGGATTCTGGTAGTAATCCCCAAGTTTCACCTTATGGGGTGAATTATGTTCGAATAGTTTCTCAAAATATTCCTTGAATCCTGTCATGTGTTTGGAATCCCCATTGTCAATAATCCAATCTTTCCTTCCATGTGTGAAAGTTCCCATGAGAGCGAAGATCAGAACATATTCTTCATCACTTGAAGAGTCTTCACTTTCTTGTTTTACTCTATTTTTCGGAGGATCATTATCCTTAGCAGTGTGAGCATGATGTCTTCTTTTGGAGTTCTTCTTCTTAGATCCACTCGTATTCATGGGATAATTTCTAGCAAAGTGTCCTCTTTCATCACATTTATAGCATCTAAGTTTGGATGGATCCTTCTTGACAAAATTATCTTTCTGATGAGAATGCTTACCTTGGTGATGATGATTTTCCCTTCTTCCTTTCTTGGAGTGTACTGTGAGAGCTTGATCTTCATTTCCCATATTTTCTTCTCGAGCTACTATTTGAGATTCTTCTTGTGAGCATTCTTCCCATAGTCTACTGAACTTGATTAGCTTCTTTCTAGCACATATTCCTTGGATGAAAGAATCCCATGACCTAGGGAGACCATTCAAGGTTGTCATCACAATTTCTGCGTTATCCACTTCTTCATCTACTGCTTCAATTTGTTCTTTGATCTTGGAGACCCTTGTAAAGTATGACTGTATGGTATCCTCATTCTGGATCTTTACATTCTTCAACTGGTTCCTTAAATTCATCTTCCATTTTATGTTCCTCCCTTCAAACAGTTTGGTTAGGGAATCAAACATAGCTTTAGGTGTCTTGAGGGAGGACACCTGTGGTATGAGGTGATCCTTCATTGAATCAACAATAATCCTCTTAGACATAACCAACTTCTTCTTATGTAAGGCCTTAGCCTCATCTTCCTCTGGAACTAGAACCTCCTCATTGATGTAGGAGTCCAACTCATTTTCTTCTAGGACCAGGGAGATCCTATACTTCTAGGCTCGGAAGTTATCAGCTCCCTCAAGATTTTCATCAAGCTTGGTATGATGAGACATCTTAACTGAGAACTACAAATGGAAATACAAAATATTTAGATCTTACCAAGTCATGATGTCAGATCTGGATCTGGAGCTGACTTTCTGCAGTGTTGGTTCAAGAGCAGATTAGGGTTTGACTTTCCCAGAGTTCTATCCAACCAAATGCTTTTATCTTGATCTCTAAACTTTGATTTTGAGGAGGAGATCAATCCAGGCCTAGGCTCACTCAAAAATTCCACTTTTGTGGAAAGCTTTAATTTTCAGCAGCAATGTCGGGTCAAAAACTGAAAATGCTCAGAATCAGATTCTGCTTCGACAGAAAGATGCACCCTAGGGAGGAGAGTCATCCCAACCTTATTTTTCTGAAAATATGTGGAGAGAGATCCAAAAAGTAGGAATCCCTAGTTCCTACAGCTGCATAGTGTCTTCTTCTTAGGTTAGCTCTGATATCATGTTAGATTTTTAACATTTAAGCTAGCATTATATTAGGATCTTTAACTGAGAGAATAACAAGCACAGCAATCAAACACAAGAGACAATGAACATAGTGTTTTTCCTTGGGGAAACCATAAATGGAGAAAACCTCGCAACTTCCTCAGAGATAGAATCAGCACCAAAAGTAAAACCCAAAAACAGTAAGATGATCCCCCAGCAGCAATAGCCTCTTTCTTTCTAGCCCCAGCAACTTCTTCTCCCTCAGCAATGCGCTACAACTAAGTGTGAGTGAGTGTGTGATAAATAGAGAGGCTCACTCTCTATTTATACTAATTCCTGACTTGACAATAACTCACTAGGGACAACTTCACTAGGAGAGTCTAATAACCCTAGGGCCCCGCAACTGTGGGGACTTTAACCCTTGATCAATAGGAGGGTTACCCATAATGACTTGACATGACTTGTTTACATTATAGAAACTCCCGATCAGAACATCGAGGCATGACATGACTCAATTACATTACAAACACTTCCTGGAATAAACATCGGGGTACAATACATAAGATATACAAGTGAATACATTCTGAAGTTACAATTACATCAACAATATCAACCCATTTGATCTCCCTTTAGACTATATAAGCAACCTCTCTCTCATGGATTAAGAGAGGATCAAAGAAAGCACCTTTATGCTATTGGAATCATTCTAGGTGTGAGAGGAAAAGAGTGTAATCTTGTGAGTGATAGGTTTTGGAGCTTGTGAATGTGATTCAAGAGCTTGTGAGAACAAGGATTCAACATTAAGGATTTGGTTGTAATTTTCTTATCTATCTCAGTTAATACAATTATGCTTTCCTTTCCCATAAATAATTTGTGATTGATGTGAGTTATTTATTTGTTTTCTCCTTTACCATTATCATAGGTTGCCACATTATCTTGTTTCTTTCACTTTTGTATCTTTTCATTTGCATCCTTTTGCAGGTACAATTGATCGCAAGATTATCAAGAAGGAAAGGGTCATCTCCATTGAGAGGTAATAAATATTTACTTTTAAGTTATTTGACAATCTAGGGAAAGATTACATTACTATGTGTGTTTTGTTATAGATTTGCCTCATGTAGACTAGGGAAACAATCTTTGTCTGCATTGATTGAGAATTTTCGGTAACATAGATCATGCATTAAAGATAAGAGATAGAGAGATAAAGCATATAAAACAAGAAAAATTGAATTGCACATGAGATGACTTCAGTTGACTAAGATGAGCTCAAATTACTAATATTTAGTTAAATAACAATGTATGCCTCAAGTAATTCTCCAGTTAAATGTATGCAATCAAGATAACTCACAGTGGCCTCTCAAGTAAATCAATCAACATGATTTCAGTTAATAATAGTTAACTAAGTGTCCATAAACATGGACTAGTTAACCAAAGTATTTTTCATTGATTACATTTTAGTTAATTAAGTGTTCAAATGACAACGCTTGAGTTATTGCATGATGACACTTAAGTTAGAAAGTTAACTAAGTGATCATACATTCAGTTAGAAGGCGAGTTCACTATGGAGTAAATTAATCATGATTTAATTCCATAGTTGTATGGTATTGCGCATCATGTTTTTTGGATAGAAGAAATCGAATCACATGATATTTATCTCAAGAAGATAATTCATAGTGTGATGCATGGGAAGCATCTTCTAATGCAAGCATTCGTTATTCCTTGCATGGCAGTGGTTTTAGCAAGTTATTAATGTATGGAACTCACTGAAAATTTCGTACAATTGATCTATATTCTCTATTTCTCAATATTCTCTCTTATCTTTGAATTTTTGTGCCAAAAGAAATATACTATTGTGTAAAATACATTCTTTGCAATATATCATAATAATACTTTGAATATTTAATGGGGTTTTTCATCCTCACTGTTTTCAGGGTATTTTACAAGGTACATCTTTTGTTGTGTATGAATGATTTATATGATTGAATGTTCTCTTGATTTCATTGTTAATTATTTCCGCACATAAAGCTTTGAAGTTCAAAGATATTCATATTTGCTCAAAAATCAACAGTGAACCCCTTACCCATAATGTGTTTAAAATATCTTTTAAAGAAACAATTAAAATGATTTTTGGAAGATATGAAGGGGGGATCATACCTTCCCTGTAGGCCCCGTTTTATATCCCCTTTACCCTAACATTTATTACACAGCTCCCTTCTTAACTCAAAACACTACTCTTCTTCAAACCTAGCCACATATGAATCTTTATATTAGACACATATGAATATTAGAAATAAATCATCCACATAAATCAGCCACATAAATCAGCTCCATAAATCAGCCATAAAAATCAATGAACCATGAGAGACAAGATATACCTTGGGAAAACCCTCCAAACATGGAGGATAGAAAACCAAACAATTCTTTGAGTATGATAGATAAATTTGTAGAGAATGGTTAACAACACATATGCAGATTGCCCGATAAGAAATATCACCTCAACAGTATAGAAGAGAGATCCAATGTAACACTACAAAAAAAATTGTATGCAACTGTACTGAACTTGCCATATGACTAGTATATTAATAACAAGCCAAAAAGCATAGCATGTAGAAGGTAGCACATAGGAGCATCAATAGACACATTGAGGGCACCGCATAGTGCATTCACAAGGAGGATCTAACTAGAAATCCCTCCATGCAAACATTAGTGCCCTTCCTTTCCTCAATTATCTTTAACTGAATGTTCATTGTCTTGAACTGAAAGTGAACTAACTTGAACAGAATGTTAACCGACTTGAACTAAATGTTAACTTACTCGAACTGAATGTTAATTAACTTGAATTGAATGTTAACTTTACTTGAACTGAATGTTAACTGACTTGAACTCAATGTTAATCGAAATCAATCTTTAACTGATTTTTTATCACTTAGTTAACATGATAACTTAAGTGTCATCGGTGCTTCACTCTTAGTGCCATCCATGCACAATTTCTCTTATTAGCTTTTGCATGGATCTCTTTACTTAACTTATGGATGATGATTTATGAACATTAATCTCTTCCTTACTTAACTTATTACATTCATTAATAGTTCAATTGATGCTTTGACTGAGCCATTGATTGAGGCATTCATACTTTACTAAAGCCTTATAAATTGAGTTCACTCAAACAATTGCATGGGCAATTTGAATTCAAATTCTCTATGCTTTATCTCATTATCATTAAAGAATTAATGCATAGTCCATATGTGTATTATTTATACATATTATCATATCATACTCAGAAGAATTATTCCATACATACTGATGATCATATATATTACCCTAGGCCATATAGTCATATGCTAAAGTAATTCACTATAGGGATAGCTAAGCCCTAAAGGAGACTTATAGCACTCAGTGACCATGACTAGCAATATATCACATAGTATAGCTACCTCAACAAATGGAGGTCCATAGTCTTGATACAACACAAGATCATCTCCACAATTGGAGATCCATTCTCATAGGGTACCTTCTATGAGAATACTTGACTTGATATTACTCACAAGACTCACCTCGATATTATGCACAAGCTTTACAATACAACATCACCACCTTAATCATATGAGGATACATAGGACTTTATATGTCTCACAATTCCAACTTGATATTACTTACAAGTTCAGAGATCCCTAATACTATTCTGGAAGAGAAGACTCCTGAAGATTGTTTGATATCATGTTTGCACCAAAAAATATTCAATATGATACATACATGGAGGATCATGATACCTTCATGATGAAGGACTTATATTCTAGTTCTCTCCATCCATATGTTGAGAGGGAGAATCTAGATTCTCTAGCTACTAAAAAACCAATAAAACTAGTTGATTTACCTCTTTCTAAGAGGAGATATGCATGATGCTCATATACAGAAGGAAGCATATCACAGTGTTCAAGAATCTTTTTATGATTCTTGGGACTAGAGGTGTGAAAAAAATTAGATGATATTTTCCTTAGTTAAGGAAAATACATAGTAGAGATACTGAAGAGGTGCAGGTCAATGGACTATAAGTCCGTGGCCACACATATGATGATGAATTTGAATATGATTCTTCTACAGAGATGGAGGATCTCACAATCTGTTGAGTAGATCATATATGTACTTGATTAGAACCAGACCAGATATATGCCTTGTAGTCAGTACATAGACATGTACAACAAAGCATGTGTTGAGGTACCTACATGGTACATTTGGATATGGAACAAGATATGTCTCAGACAATTATATCTAATACATGGTGTAGACAAGAGAAGTACAACTCCAATACACATCCACATATGAGAATATTTCCGATATACTTACTAAGCCTCTTTCCAAAGTAAAGATGATTACTTTCGGGATAACCTTGGTATATACATAAAGACTCCTATAGTTAACGAGGGAGTATTGATGTGTCTCCATAAGTAGCAACAGATAGATAAAATCCCCACCAATTATTCATGTGGGACATGATTCAAGATATCTCCCCACTATCAAACCATGCAGTGACACATAACTCATATGTTGGTCAACCATACAATAGTATATGGCTAAGTTATACAATAATGTATGACTCATATTAGTGATGTAGCGGTACATGGATCAATTAATCCATGCATTATATAAGCCACTCAGTTGCACATAGCTCAGATAAGTTATGCAATGGTACATGGCTAAGTTAAGTCATGTAGCAGATAATTCACTAAGTTGGAAATAGCTCAGATAATCATGGTACATGACTCATACAACCAAGGGTTGTAGTATCTCTTATGGATTACACCCACATGAGAAAAGACATATTCAAGACCTCATATGACTATCAAATAATAGTCAAGGTCTTTAAGACTATTAGAGCCTATCAAATACTTGAGCGAGTTTTAGTCAAGATTGTTGGGGAGCAGTCAACCTCTTGGAGGGTTCCGATATCCACATAGTTGGCTAGTAGAGTAAACCATTTTGAAAGTCTTCAGGCCTTGGAGAACATCACAAAGAATGGCAAGCTCATAGAGAACTTCTCCTACTAATAGAATATTATAGAAGTCAACAAGAAGAAAGTAAGTGTTGAAGATTTACAAAGGAAAGGTGATATTTTCCTTCTGCAAAGCTATTACACATTTTAATGTATTGTAAAAATTTGACATGATGGATTACAAATCCATGGTTTCTAGTTTAGGGAAACTACATGTAAAAATAGGCAGCTTAATGTATTTGATACATAAAAGACCTATTATTTGTTGTGTTATCCAACTATTGTTTTATCATGATATTAGCTTTGTGTAATACGGCTAGTACTATAGGATCAAAAGTGTATTGTGACTAGTACTAACTATCGAGAAGTACTGTATCTTAGGAAGATACTTATTGGGTTAAAATCTTGAGTCTATAGTTGTTCACTGTGACTATGAAAGTTGTATCAAGGCTTCCAAAAACCTTGTGTTTTATGATAAAACACATTAATATGAAGTGTCACTTCAGCAGAGACATGGTCCAGTAAGGTAAGACTTCAGTAAATTGCTACTAAAGATTAGATTTCAAGAATGCAAATGTGTTAACAAATCCTCTATAAATGACGAAGTATAGGTGCTTCTAAGACAAACTTGGTATGGCAAAGAATTCCTCCCTCACTGAGAAGGAGTGTTAAATATACATCATCGTGATTCATTCTCCAAGCCAATCTTGTGGTACCAGGATTGACCCTCATGTTTTGAGGTAGGGATTCCCGAGTTTGACTTAGGTATGGAGTATATTCTTTGTGTTGGACCCAAAGGATGACTAATAATTTCAGTTATAAAAGGTTATTCCTTATGTGTTGAGGTGAATTATTTGATTTATCAAAGTGATGATGTTATAAAGTTTTGTTGTACAAGGCTCAGTACTTGTGAGTATATCAACTCAAGATTCCCATGAGATGAACCTCTAGTTATAGTAAGTTCCTATGGGGTGGAAATATGGTTATAGAGGTAGTTGATTGTCATGCTGATAGTTATAGTGAAACCCACCGGGTGGACCTCCAGTTATTGATGTGGATGCTTTGCATGTCGAAGCATTAATGTTGTGTGATGTATTATTGAACATGGTCAATAAATATGGGTAAATATATTAATTCTCCTCTAGAGACTGGCCACCTCTAGAGTGAATTGCTTTAGCATATGATCATTTGGTCTGGAATAATATATTATGATCACAACATCACAACATCAGACAAATATTCCTAGTATAATTTTGATATATAATTAAATTTAACACATATAGACCATGCAATAAAGATAAGAGATAGAGAGATAAAGCATAGAAAACAAGAAAAATTGAATTGCATAGGAGATTAATTCAATTGACTAACATGAACTCAAATTACTAAGATTCGGTTAAATAACAATGTATCCCTCAAACAATGCATCAGTTAAATGTATGCAATCAAGATAACTCACATTGGTCACTCAAGTAAATAAATCAGGATTATTTCAGTTAATAATAGTTAACTAAGTGTCAATAAAGATGGACTAATTAACCAAAGTGTTTTGCATTGACTACATTTTAGTTAAACTAAAATATGACACTTAAGTTAATCAAAATATGACCCTTCAGTTAATTAAGTGTTTGCATGACAACACTTAAGTTATTGCATGATGACACTTAAGTTATCAACTTAACTAAGTGATCATAGATTCAGTTAGAAGGAAAGTCCACTATGGATTAAATTAATCATGATTTAATGCCATATTTGTATGGTATTGTGCATCATGTTTGCAGGATTGAAGAAACTGAAGCACATGATATTTATCTCAAGAAGGAAATTCGTAGTGTGATGCATGGGAAGCATCTTCTAATGAAAGAATTCATTATTCCTTGCATGGAAATGGTTTAACAAGTTATTAATGTATGGAAATCACTGTAAAGTTAATACAATAATCTATATTCTCTATTGCTCATTATTCTCTCCTATCTTGCAACTGGTGTGCCAAAAGAAATATGTTATTATGTAAAAGACATTCGCTACAATCTATCATAATTATACTTTGAATATTTGTTGGGGTTTTTCATCCTCATTGTTTTGAGGGTTTTCCCCAAGGTACATCTTGTGTTGTGGATGAGTGATTTATGTGATTGAATTTTCTATTGATTTCAGTGTTAAGTATTTCCACACATAAATTTTTAAAGTTCAAATATCTTCATATTTTCTCAAAAATCAACAGTGACCCCCTTTACCCATAATGCGTTTAAATTACCTTTTAAAGAAACAACTAAAATGATGTCTAGAAGATGTGAATGGGGCATCATACCTACCCTATATGCCCCCTTTTATATCCCCTTTACCCTTACATTTATAACCCATCTCCCTTCTTAACTAAAAACACTACTCTTCTTCAAAACTATGTCAAGCCTACCTCATCAACATGTTATGTTTGGTGTTAACTTCATGTTATGGTCGATACTCATTGGCATGATATTCATGTTCTCCTTGACACATTTCAGTGTGAAACTCATGTTCTCCCTGACACATTTCAGTGTGAAACTCATGTTCTCCCCAACTCATATTAGCATGAAGTAGACATTCTCTCTAACAGGTATCAGTGTGAAACTTGTTTCTTACTGACCATGGTATTGGTTGTTAGAATTTTAATGTTTCCAATATGATTATGTTATATTTTTAAACAATTTTCATTATATCACAATAACTATATGTAATAGGATCACTGTCGAGCACCTGATATGCAGGTAAATTATTACCAACATACAGAGCATACGAGATTTATTGTCAACCTGAGAAAGTATTTTATTTCAAAGGATAAATGCACAGTATATGCTTAAACACAAAATCACTGTAATTGAACACCCTTATCCTCTAACAACTATGCCCATCCCAAGAATCTGTGTAATCCCATTCATCAATTACTTTCTACCATGTATTAAGGAAAAAATGATCAAACGACAATTGCAGATAAAAAGAAAAACCTATTCACATCCTAGAACAAGTAATTCACCTATTATTCTTGAAATCCATAAACATAAATCAAGTATAATCTAGGAATTCAATTGCAAAGGATTGAGTTCAGCTACTCTAAGGAATTGAATTACAGGAATGAAAGTCAACAATCGTAACAGTAAGGATAAATTGCAAGGATTCATGGGATAACAACTTAAAACTGCAGGATGAACAAAGCTGTGTACAACTACCACATGAATTGCATAAATAAAGTTACCTACTCAGTCTACTGTCACTCTGTACCACTTAGCTATCTCAAGAAAATGTAATCACAATTATACTATAAATCCACACTTACTACAGCTGCGTGCAAAGGAAATAGGATCAACAAAGCATCACACAATACTAAATTAAAAAGTCCTAATTTAACTCAGCAATCTCTGTGGAAGGCAGGCCCAGCCTTCACACAGAGATGCTGGATGAACAACGTGAAGCTCCCTTAAACTAGAGGTAACTCCTTATATTAAAGAAAGAAAGATTACACAACTTACTTCCACTACTAATACAATGAATGAATTATCTATATTCGAACCCCTGGGTCGAGACAGCTCCCCATATTTATACATGCAGATCATAACATCCGATCCTATTAAAGGGCAGCCATGAAGATCTTTGATCTTCAGGAAACCTAAATAACACTAGCTGTTACAAACGTGGAATAGTAAAGATATAAGAGATACAGGAAAGCTGTTAGTTGGCCCAGGAATGGCAATCTTCCCTGATCACAATTATACTCGAGCAGCAATGTACTAAAGATCTCCAATTGTAGCGCATTCTGTTACAGCTTCCTTGTCACAGCTCTGTCTAGGATGTCACATTAAAACCACGTGCCTTAATTGATGATAGGAGGGCTGAGGATCATCTTGAGAGGCGAATATTCCTCCTTTCGAGACTTGTTCAGCCCCATCTTCCTGCAGTCCACTTATCTCAAACTACCTTCATAAATCATAACATGTTAGCACAATTGAGAGATACACATCCTTAATTATCACAATCATAAGCATTAATAAGATAAAGCAATGATCAGTCATACCTTCGCAGTTTGGGGAATAAAGTGAGGACAACATGTCTGATTAGCTTGTTGAATGGTGTAGGACAGGGGAAGAAAAGGTGATCAAGGATGGTTAAAAAGGGACCAATTATGGGCTCAACATCTCCCCCCAACTATCCTATTGTATGTCCTCATGCAACAACCTCCATCATTCGGAATCTGAATCCTACACTGAGCTCTGCTCGTGGAGGGAGGAAAAATTGTAAGGAAACTCATGCACCTCATCTTTCTTTAAAAAGCCTCTGTGAGTAACCCAATACTTCCAGCATCGCTGCTCCTCTGCCCTAGTTAAGGGAAAATCCACGTTATATGGTTTTGCAGGCCACCAAATGAGAGGGAATTTAAATTTCAAGCCCAACCAATTAACCCCACACTCCTTGATACTTCCCACATATCCATTGACCCTAGAGAGTGCATGCTTGAAGTTCTTAAAACAGTAGGGGTCTCGGATTTTGAGTGCAGGGGAGGCAGCCTGCCATTTGTTCTTACTCCCTTCCAATGCTACCTGCTGGTGTCTGGAAATGTAGTTGGTGCAAGTGGAAATCACCTCTTCCTACAGTCTCATTATATGCTATGCCTGGGGAGGACTTGAAAGGAAATTTATGTACCGAGCCAAAAGAATACCAGGGTTTTGGGGCTCACTTCGAATCCACAGGTTAGTGTGATCTTCATTATGAGAAAATGTTTGAAAAGACCTTTCCCATTGAGCGTGGTTGCTCATAAAAGAGGCAAAAGCTCTTAGCTAAACATCCCCTGCAAATGGGAAAGGATTTGAGTGGCGTTCCAGAGGGCAAGCCATCTCATGCAAGTAGAGTTCACACAGCAAATTTTGATCCTCAAAATTGCTTCCAAAGAATGTCTCCAAGAACTTTGCTGAGGTTGTTATTTCAAACAACCTCCTTTCCTTTACAGCCTTCAATTTAAACCAGACAAATTGTTCAAATAGGAATATTGGATAAGAGGAGGAAGGATTCCTGGTGCCCAGAAGTTCTTGAGAGAGAGCATACATCTGCTCTTTCTCCTGCTGCATGGATTGGAACTTTTTCAATATTCTCAAGTTGCTCTGTAGCTCCTCTTCCCCAATTCTGTGGGCCATTCATTCTTCTTCCCAATTCTCTTCCAATCCCCTGATGATTTTTCTATGCTCACTGAGAGAAATCATCCCTTTCTGGTACTCCTCCACCTGGCTCTTCCATTTGGTCACCTCCATTCTCAGAGTTGAGACTTCTAATGCCAGGTTCAAGATTTCCTTTTTATGATGCTCTTCTTGATCTGAGTCTAAGTCAATGAAGTTTTTAAGGGGGAGAAGCATTGGTTCTTGTGGGACAGTGTCTTCCTTTTGAGCATCCTGCACATCTAAGTTTACTATGAGAGTTGCTGGTTCTTGTGTGACAGCAATTTCCTTTACACTCTCTTCAACAGCTACATCCATTGCTTCTAGAGACACTGGTTCTTGTGTAACAGTGTCTTCTTCTTGGGTAACCTGCATTTCTGAATTTGATTCAAAAGTTGATGGTTCTTGTGTGACAGCAACATCAGTTATGCTCTCTTCAGCAGCTACATTCATTGCTTCTAGAGACACTGGTTCTTGTGTAACAGTGTCTTCTTCTTGGGTAAGCTGCATTTCTGAATTTGATTCAAAAGTTGTTGGTTCTTGTGTGACAGCAACATCCCCTAGGTTCTCCTCAACAGCCATATCCATTACTTCTAGAGACACTATTTCTTGTGTGACAGTGTCTTCCTTTTGGCCACCCTGCACAGCTGAGGCTACATTGAGAGTTGTTGGTTCTTGTGTGACAGCCACTCCTCCTGGACCTTCTTCAACAGCCATGTCCATCATTCCAAGAGACATTGGTTCTTGTGTAACAGTGTCTTCTTTGTCCTTCTACTGCTGAGATTGGATGTCTTCCTCAGTGTGCAGCTCCTCCTCAAGGATTTCGGTGTCACCTGAGGATTGTGTCTGTACCTGTTCATCCTCACTCCAATGTATATCGGGAATGATATCCATTCCAGGGTTATCTTCTAATTGCAATTCAGGAGTCCTTGCTGCAACCTCCAAAGATGTTGGTTCTTGTGTAGCAACATCCTGGCTTACCCCTTCATCCTCCTGTTGTTGCAATTCTTCTCCTATGAGCTCTGTATCCTAGGAACATTCTGGGGTTACCGTGCAAGGTTCTTCATTAAGCTCCAGAGTATCCTCCATCCCAGGTTCTTCTCCCATTTGCTTGGCCAATTGGACAAGTATACTCAGGGATGTCATTTCTTGTGTTGCGACACCCTGTTCAAGTTCATCAATGTCTTGCCTTTGTGGATTAGCTTCTATAATATCTATGTCATGGGAGAATTCTGTGGTTACAGTGCCATCTTTGTCTCCATCATCATACATGATTCCATCTTTTATCTCCTCTGTCATAGGATTGGTGGCAACTTCAGCACGGATGGTTAAAGATGCTGGTTCTTGTGTGGTAGCATCTTCTTTTTCTGCAGCTTCCTCTATTGTGGGCGTGGACTGTTGTGCTGTACAGGTACGAATTATAATCTTGTGGCCTGCCTCCTTAAAGATTTCCCCACAGGTGGGACAGATCACTCGCTCATCTTCCTCGCCAGGCTCAGTGGAGTTTGATCCCTCTAGTTGGTCTGTAGCCTCCACCAATGTATACATTTTCCTATCACCTTGTTTTCTGTAGGTTTCCTTCCATGTTTCCAATTCCCTTCGAAGTACTTGGACGTCCTCTTTTAATAATGTGTTCTCAGCCAAAAGTTCTTCAAATCAGGGTTCTTATTCAACTGGCCTTTGTGGAGCATCCATTGGCCTCGGTACAAGGATCAGGAACTCAACCTGTGCCTCTAGGGTTGCCCATCTTTTTCTGGCTGCCTCTGCTGCTGCAGCTGATTTAGTTATTTTCCTTCTAATTGGTGAGGTTATGTTAAGTTCCTTGATTGATCTCTACCTTCTCCTTTGTGGTGTTTTCTTTTGTGGAGCTAGGACATCGAGATTCATAGCTGAGGTCGAAGGGATGTTTTCTTCCTCAATTAAAGTTCCTCCTCACCACTCAGGTGAGGATTCAATGGTTACTAGCTCGATATTTTCTTCTATTTCCCTGGCTCTATCACCTTCAGGTTCAATGGTCACAGCATTTAGTGCTACTCCAATTTCACCTTCTACTGTCAGAGCTGCCCTATTGTCTGGGTTTTCCACAAGGTTTTTATCTACACCCTCTCCCAATTGCTCTGCTTGTGCCCCCGGTTTCTCTTCTTTTGATGCAATTTCATCCCTCCCCCTATTGGAGGGACTCCAGTCCTCCTACTGTGGTTGAACCTGTTCCTGTTCCATTGGGACACCCAGAAAGGGAGCGGGTTCCTGAGCTCGAGCTGTGAATTGCTCCCAGGTTATATTATGTTGGGCAAGGTTTCTTATAATTATTTATTTGATGAGACCATGGTGGGTCAGGGAGGCAAATGGATTCTTAGCGGCTTGGACGAATGTCGCCATATGACGCAAGTCATGAAGCAAATAGTATGGAATATTCAATAAAGTGCCATGGTGGAGATGAGAAAGTAAAGGCAGTTCAAAATTATAAATAGTTTGGTACCTACCTTCACAAGTGATGTATTTCTTGAGAAATATAGCAACCTGGTCCCATGGTCGTGGCAGTGAGTGCAGTGCGATCCCTCTTCTTGATGATTGAACTTGACCCCCCTCCATTAAAAATGCTTCCCGTGCAGTTGTTGTGGGGACTCGTCATCCAAACCATGCCCTTCCCACCTGCGGGATGGCAGTAACCTCGGATATAATGGCCTCGAAGACTTCTATGCGCAACCCCCACACCTTGGAGTGAGTTTCTGTGAGGTTTAAAGCAAATTGCAAGGCTGCTTCCCAATTGAATATGTCTAGTCGCTCAAAAAAATTGATCTAGCCGGCGGCTTGAAAGATGGCAAAAACTGCAAGATTTTTCCTAAGTTCCTGTGTATTCAAAGGTTCATGGCGAGCTGGAATCCCCATGGTCCTGGCTGTAGACTGATGTTGCTATTCCAAGGATAACAGAGTCCGAGAATGGAGGTTGCAGCGCAGAGGATGCACGAATCGTTGAGCGGAGATGTTGAGAAAATGGGCAAATTTGGAAAGTTCAGCACAAAAAAACATTTGAAATTTTATTCCGAATTGGGGAAGGTGGCGGTTATTAGTCTTTATGTCGCATGAGGGAAAGGGTTAATTAGGCCATAATGGTGATACGAATAAAGGTACGACTGATATCGTTAAATCATATCAACACTTAATCACATGATAAATCAAAGCCATACCTCATGAGACTGTGCGTCAGATATCTTGCGGAGAATGGTGGAACATGCGGTTGTTGACGTCGCGAAGCCGAACTTGTGCACAGTCATTAATTTGATCATGATGACCAGGATAATGCAATAATTCCTTCCACCAGTGAAACACAAACCATCACGTCCCCGGGGTCAGAATTATGAACAAGGCTATCATCATATGGCCCAGTTCGTCGGCACGAGTAGGATGAATCAGAGCCATATCGAGCAGGTTGAAGCAATTTTTTCGTTAACACAGGAGTTACCACTGCAAGTTTTCAAGTTTTGAAATAAAAAGGTGGTCTTTAGTGCTGGAGACATCTGCCAAATAGAGCAGAATTATAGTTTCCAGGAATGATATCGCGGCCGATGAAAAAGATGTTGCAGCGGCCAGGAAAAATTCACGACCACCGGAAAAAGGATTTATGGTCATCGAGAAAAATCACGGCTTCCAGGAAAAAGTATTACGGCCACTGGGAAAGATGTCGCAGCCACCGGGAAATGATTCACAGCTGCCGGAAAAAGGGTTTTACGGTGGTCGGAAAAAAAAATCACGGCTGCCAGGGAAAAGTTTTACGGACTTTGGAAAAGATGTCGCAGCCGCCAGGAAATGATTCATAGCTGCCGGAAAAAGGGTTTTACAGTGGTCAAAAAAAATCACGGATGCCAGGGAAAAGTTTTACGAACGCTGGAAAAGATGTCACAACCTTCGGGAAAGATGTCGCAGCCGCCGGGAAATGATTCACGGCTGCCGAAAAAAGGGTTTTATGGTCATCGGAAAAGAAAATAACATGGCGGCCAAGGAAAATTTTTACGACCACTAGAAAAGATGTCGCATCCACTGGGAAAGATGTCGCAGCCGCCGGGAAATGGTTCACGGCTGCTGGAAAATTTATTTTGAAGGAAGGCATGGGAAAACGACTCCTGTTCGACAGGCCCAGTCTGGTCATTCTCCTCTCGCCTCCCTGCCAATTTTTGAAAAACAACAGCAAACAAGAAGATCAAATGCAAAAGGGAAAAACAATATAAAATGCAGCAGAGAAAAAAACATTATTTATGTACAATAATTCAAATGTGATTTACGGTTTAAGGATTGGCAAAGGTAGAGAGAAGTTCCTGCCCTGGTGCTAGCTGATAATTTGGATCAGCGGAAATTTGTGAAATGAATGCATCTTTCTAAATAGGCTTACGATACAATCACAGTCTGTGGCCATAGCAAATAATGGTATGCGGTTCTCATCAATGGTCACCAGACGGACAGTGTCGTTGTCAAATACCCTGTCAACCAAGTATGGACCTAGCCACCTTGTATGTAATTTACCTTTAAAATCCCTTTTGAACCTGGATTCATATAGTAACGCCCAGTCTCCCTCACAGAAGATTTTCTTTTTAATAAATCGGTCATGCCAATTGGATCTCTATTGCTGAAGCAACACAGTCTGGTCCACTACAGCTAACCGCTTCTCATCCAATTCATTTAGCTGATTCAATATTCTCTTATGGGCTTCTGTTACATCCAGATTCATTTTAGAGGTTGTCTTCAGGGTTTTGATCTCAAACTCAATTGGAAAGATGGCACTCTTTCCATACACTAAATCATAGGGAGAGAAACCTGTGGTGTTGCGCCAAGTCGTGCGATACGCCCACAGTGCTTTCGAAAGCCTGTCAGCCCAATCCTTCCAATGGCTCTTAACTATTTTAGTAAGGATGGCTTCAATAACTTTATTAGTACTCTCCACCTAACCATTGGCTTGGGTGTGGTAAGGTGAAGCCACCCTATGCTACACATGATACTTCCGGAGCAAGGATTCAAATTGGTGTGACATGAATTGCGGTCCCCCATCGGTAACTACTTCCTTCGGTACCCCAAAGTAGGTAAATATTTCGCTGTACATAAAATCAATCACTGCCTGGTCGTTAGCCTTAGCCAAAGCTACAGCCTCTACCCACTTGGTCATATAATCAGTGCAAACCAGAATGTAATATTTATGTCTGGAAAGAGGGTTGATAGGGCCAACAAAGTCTAGTGCCCATCTATCAAATGGTTC
Organism: Pseudotsuga menziesii; assembly: GCA_001517045.1. NCBI lineage: Eukaryota > Viridiplantae > Streptophyta > Pinopsida > Pinales > Pinaceae > Pseudotsuga > Pseudotsuga menziesii. Next base: position 114,630 of record LPNX011044754.1, on the reverse strand, counting down.
AACTACTACTTGAGATTGTAGAGGCATCTGATTTGTTTTATCAGGCTGGCCCATCCTTTGGCAGCTATCACAAGACTGAACATACCTTTTAGCATCCTTGAAAAGAGTTGGCCAATAGTAGCCCATCCACAGCGCTTTGTGCCCTATTCTTTTGTCTACAAAGTGTCCCCCACAAGTTTCATCATGACAGGCTCTTAGTATGTGAAAGATATCATCTTCCCTTACACATCTCCTAATCTCAAGATCGGGCCCTGTGTAGAAGAGATGACTGTTGAGCCAACAATACCTGGCACTTTGCTGGATGATTTTTCTCTTTTCTCGTTTAGACATGTGTGGCAGGAGCTTTCCTACAACCAAATAATTAGCGACATCTGCATACTAGGGGGAATGAGCTGAAAGTGCGAATAGATGTTCATCTAGAAAAGAGTCCTCAACAGGCAAACTGTCATCAATGTTAGTGAAACGAGATAAAAAATCAGCAACAACATTTTCTTTCCTAGGTTTATCTATAATGGTAATATCAAATTCCTGCCATAACAAGAGCCACCTGGTCACTCTGGCATTGGTGACAGGTTTGTTCGTTAAATATTTAATGGCAGAGTGGTCAGTGTGCACAAATGTAGGATACCCAGTAATGTAATGTCGAAATTTATTAATAGAGTAAACAATAGCTACGAATTCTTTTTCGGTAACAGTATAATTAAGTTCAGCAGGTGCTAGGTTTTTACTAACATAATAGATGGAATAAGGTACTTGACCCTCCTTCTTCCCTAATATTGCTCCAGTGGCAGTATCAGAGGCATCTAAAGAAATATGGAAGGGTAGGGTCCAATTAGGTCCCCTTAGGATAGGGGTTGTGGACAGCTTTTCCTCCAGCTTATCAAACACTGTCTGGCATGCTTCACTCCACACAAACTGTGCATCCTTCATTAATAGAGAGAACAAAGGAGAAGCAAGTTTGGAGAAGTTTTCTATAAACCTTCGGTAATATCCAGCATGTCCCAGAAAACTTCGCAGCTCTTTCTGAGTTGATGGGGTAGGTAGATTTTTTATCACCTTGATTTTTGAAGGGTTCACCTGAATGCCATTGGTAGAGATAAAATGCCCTAATACCACCCCCTCACTCATCATCATATGGCACTTTTCAGTGATTAATGAGAGTCGAGTCTGTTCACAGCGAATTAAAACCTTCTTTAAATTTTCCAGTGCTTCCTCAAAATCCTTGCCATAGGGAGTAAAATCGTCCATAAAGATTTCCATACTATCATTAACTAATTCATAGAATATGCCAATTATATCCCTTTGAAACGTTTCCAGTTCGTTACATAAACCAAAGAGAAGCACTCTGTAGGAAAACGTTCCCCAAGGACAAGTGAAAGTGGTCTTATCCTAGTCCTCAGGAGCAATCTGAATTTGGTTGTACTCGCTGAACCCATCTAGGAAGGAGAAGAACTTCTTCCCTGATAGGGTATCAAGTACTTGGTCAATAAAGGGAAAAGGGAAATGATCCTTTTGGGTGGCTTTGTTCAATTCCCTATAATCAACACAGACCCTCCATTTACCATTTTTCTTGGGCACAATTACAAGTGGGGAAACCCACTCACTATCCAAAATAGGATATATAAATCCTGCTTCCAAAAGTTTCTGGATTTCTTCCTTCAAGATATCCCTCGGATTAGGGTTCATGCATCGTTGTGGTTGACACATAGGTTGGGATTCACTTTTAATATAAATATGATGGGTGCATAGATTAGAAGGAATACCCCTCATGTTTGTATACTCCCAGGCGAACGCCCCCTTGTGTTCTTTCAAGAGACTGATCAGGCGCTTCTGTTCCTCTAAGGAGAGACTAGGATTGATATTCAAAGTCCTTCCAGGCTCTACCTCAATAGGAATACTTTTTTAATTTTTTAAAACTGGGATTATGTTTGTGTCACCAAATAGTGCTTCTTCCATAAGATTTTCTTGTTCTTCCTTGCCCAGGGTAATGTTCAGGATTTGATAGACCTCTCTATCGACTAAAGTGGGTTCAATAATAAAATTACTAATAGCATCATCTTCTGTTTCATTTTTAAAAGTTAAGGCCTTCCCTATATTTAGTAGTGGTTGAACATCCTCCTCCTCATCCTGTTCTATCCAAAGGGAAGTTTCGGCCTCTAGATATAGTCTCCGTACCATTAGATATAGTCATGGACCCTGATCGACAGTTGATGCAAGCATCAGTTGTGGCCAACCAAGGCCTCCCCAGGATCAATGGGTGTCCTCCCAGCTACGATTTTGGTTGTAATACCAAAAAGTCAGCAGGGTACTCCCATGAATCTACTAAGATGACCAGGTCGTCCAGAATCCCTTCGGGTCTAATGGTGGATATGTCCGCTAATTCTAAAATGGTGGGGGTCGGTCTAAGATTAGTGAGCCCAAGCTTCTTTACAGTCTCAATGGTTATGACATTGATCATTGCTCCTAAATCTACTAGCACATTGGGTATCTAGGTATGTCCTACCTGTACAGTGACAGTAGGATTTCTAGGGTCATCATACTTAGCCACTGGGGTCTTTCCTGTTATCAAGGCAGATAAATTCCCTATGACGTGAATAGTGGGAGGATCTCTGGGTTTCCTTCCTGGTTTCTTGGTGCATAGGTCCCGAATGGTTCTAGCATAAATAGGTACGTCTTGAAGAGCTTGAAGAAGGGGGATCTTAACATAGAGATTCTTTAACTCTCCTAGGAGGTTAAACTGAGGTTTCCCCCCTATTCTTGGTAGCATTAGTCTCTCAGGGTATGGTGGTTTCCTTATCAGCTGGGTAGGCTGCACATTGTCAGATTTATCATTTGATGTTTCATCCATCCCATCTAAGGGATTCTTAGCATCTTCAATGATAGGAACTGTATCGGATGAATGCTGTGAACTCCCTCCTTCTTTATGCATAGAAGGTGGAGCATCTTCTGTAATTACGGGTTCTACTATTTTCCAAGATCGTAAACGAATGTCGTTACAAGGTACAGTCACCAATTGATGGATTGTTTTATTATTTGGGTTAGGATTAGGTTGGGAAGGCAGCTGAGGTCGTATTGGTATATTAGGGACGGAATTATTCTGCAGCTACAGCTGTGACTGCTGAGGTGGGTATTACGGATATTGAGGGAATTGAGGGTATTGAGGAGAATATGGTGACTTTTGTGGTGGAGGTGGTTGAGGAAACTGGTTCCCGGGGTGGAAATTCCTCCATCCAGGAGACCACGATGTAGGTTGATGTGGTGGTTGTGTCCAGGGACTCCATGAGTTATAATTTTGCATTGCAGGTTGGGAAGGATTCCACTGAGCATAATTTGAAGGGAATTATGTATTCACATTTTGCATGTTATTCCAATTGCTCATATTATTCAAAAATGGAAACGAGTCTAGAGGCATACATTGATTCCGAGGCTACCAAGGTTTCTTCTGTGCAATGAAATAGGCCGATTCCACTTCTGGAGTTGATGCCTACAGAACAGCCTTCACTTGGGGAAGTGAGGGACATTCTTTCATGTCATGGTTCAGCTCACACAGCTGACATACTTCTACTTTATCAAGTGGGAATTCTCTCAATGGATGATTCTTTCTACATCGGGGGCAGAACACACCTAGTGTGAGATCCTCCATAGCCTATTTTTGTTTTGCCTTTAGAACATCGATCTCCGAGGAGATGGAGCTCATCATCTCTATCTTAAAATTTTCAAGGAGATTACCTATCTCTGCACGGGTAGCTCCTCCATTGGACGACTTCTGAGTTCTGTCGAAGACATCACGTTCTAGCTTATCCCGTTTATCCCGCTTATTGTTCCTGGAAGACCCCCTGGAGTATCTCTTACATAGTTCCACAATATTTCCAAAATGTTCTTTGGAGATATCTCCCTTTCCTAGCAGGTTTAACATGTCTAGACAATCATCCCTGATCCCACAAAGCAAGATTATCTTGAGCACGTCCAGCCCCATGTTCGTCTGCCTGGCTCTCTGCACATTGTACAGTAGCCTTTCCACAAAATCCCCCGACTTTCGTCCTCCTTCTACACCATTTTGAATAATTCCTCTCTTTTGTCCTTGGTGTTGCAATATTCCTGATATTTCTCCAGGAACACCTATTTCATTTTATCCCAATTAGAAATAGTTCCTCCCCCAAGGCTCATGAACCAGCATAATGCGTTGTCCTTCGGAGTGGCAGGGAAAAGTTTTAGCTTTTGGGCATCAGTGATATAATCATAGCTGCGACAAAGGATATCGAATTCAAAAAGGAATTCGTCTGGATCTTCTACCGCCCTTCCATGGAAGCGAGGCAACACCAATGGTGAGATATTTTTAATAGGGGCTGTCCCTTCTGGATGTTGAATCGAAAATTGCAGTGTGGCCATCGTTCCTTCAGGAAGGGAGGGATTTTCATGATGATAGTTTTCCCCCATTGCCTCTTCCTCGTCGGACTCGTGTCTGTTACTCATCTCCTCTTCTGTCTTCTCCTCTTCTGTTCCTCATTCTTTTCCTTGTTTTTCCACTGATCAGTAAACTTCTGGTGGAACTGCGTCCACTCTTCTTTAGTTACAACCTTCCTGTAAATTTGGTAGATCAAACCTCTACTAGCAGGCCCAGTTGTAACAGCTGTGTCTTCTTCTGCAGGGATATTCGAGGAAGTCGCGGCTGCTCGTGTATTCTCCACCGTGGACCCTGACGTTGGCGCCCCAGGATCGTCAAGGTTTCTTCTGATAGGATTTTCTTGATGTCGAGCCCTGGTGGATGAATCGGTTCTGTCAACAAGATCGTCGATGAATTTCCTTCTGCCCAATGGTGGTCCTCGACCGCGACCCAAGCCACCTGCACTGTTAGTATTTTGTGGGGTTTTGGGAGTTGGGAGTTGATCGCATTTTAACCTCCTCGTATTCATGCAACCTAAATCATTTCAGCAGAAAGAATAGAAAAGACTGACTAGAAACAATTACCAGATGCAACTAATGATAGTGTTTAATTTTTATCCTTCCCCACCAACAGCGCCAAAATGTCGAGCACCCAATATGTAGGTAAATTATTACCAACATACAGAGCATACGAGATTTATTGTCAACCCAAGAAAGTATTTTATTTCAAAGGATAAATGCACAGTATATGCTTAAACACAAAATCATTGTAATTGAACACCCTTATCCTCTAACAACTATGCCCATCCCAAGAATCTGTGTAATCCCATTCATCAATTACTTTCTACCATGTATCAAGGAAAAAATGATCAAACGACAATTGCAGATAAAAAGGAAAACCTATTCACATCCTAGAACAAGTAATTCACCTATTATTCTTGAAAGCCATAAACATAAATCAAATATTAATCTAGGAATTCAATTGCAAAGGATTGAGTTCAGCTACTCTAAGGAATTTAATTACAGGAATGAAAGTCAACAATCATAACAGTAAAGATAAATTGCAAGGATTCATGGGATAACAACTTAAAACTGCAGGATGAACAAAGTTGTGTACAACTGCCACATGGATTTCATAAAGAAAGTTACCTACTCAGTCGATTGTCACTCTGTACCACTTACCTATATCAAGAAAATGTAATCACAAATATACTATAAATCCACACTTACTACAGCTGCGTGCAAAGGAAATAGGATCAATAAAGCATCACACAATACTGAATTAAAAAGTCCTAATTTAACTCAGCAATCTCTGTGGAAGGCGGGCCCAGCCTTCACACAAAGATGCCAGCTGAACAACATGAAGCTCCCTTAAACCAGAGGTAACTCCTTATATTAAAGAAAGAAATATTACACAAGTTGCTTCCACTGCTAATACAATGAATGAATTATCTATATTCCAACCCCCTGGGTCGAGACAACTCCCCATATTTATACATGCAGATCATAACATCTGATCCTATTAAAGGGCAGCCATGAATATCTCTGATCTTTAGGTGCCCTAAATAACACTAGTTGTTACAAACGTGGCATAGTAAAGATATAAGAGGTATGAGAAAGCTATTAGTTGGCCCAGGAATGGCGATCTTCCCTGATCACAAATATACTCAAGCAACAATGTACTAAAGATCTCCAATTGTAGCGCGTTCTGTTACAGTTGCCTTGTCACAGCTCCATCTAGGATGTCACATTAAAACCACGTGCCTTAATTGATTATAGGAGGGCTGAGGATCATCTTGAGCGGTGAATATTCCTCCTTTCGAGACTTGTTCAGCCCCATCTTCCTGCAGTCCACTTATCTCAAACTACCTTCATAAATCATAACATGTTAGCACAATTGAGAGATACACAGCCTTAATTATCACAATCATAAGCATTAATAAGATAAAGCAATGATCATTCATACCTTGGCAGTTTGAGGAATAAAGTGAGGACAACAGGTCTGATTAGCTTGCTGAATGGTGTAGGACAGGGGAAGAAAAGGTGATCAAGGATGGTTAAAAAGGGACCAATTCTGGGCTCAACAATCACTGAAAGAAAGAAAAGAACAACACCACAATAAACATAAATATTTTTCCTTTGGGAAACCACAAAGTAGAAAACCCATCAACTTCTTCAGTATAGATTCAGTCAGCAAGTACAATGCCAAACCAAGATAAGATAACCCCAAAAGATAAGAGCAACTTCTTATTCTTTCCAATGAACTTCTTCTTATCTCTCTTGCACACTTTCTTGAGAAAAATAGTGTGTCCAAATGAGAGGAGTATCTCCTCTATTTATACTCAATTAGTGAGTGACCTTTTACCCTAACTGGGTCGAATTCTCTATGGAGACTCAAAATAACATTTATATAATAATTCCTTTGGATACTATTGACCCAACTTACAACACAAGGCTTACATTGTTTCTTTTAATACTATTACATGAACAAATACATCAGTAACATCTCCTGAAGGAGGTATAACAATAATACAATAAAAATACACTAAGAATATGTGCCAAAGTTATACAATCTTCAACACTCCCTCTTAACAAAGAAGGTATTATTCTTTCATGGTCATCATCACTAGACTTCATCACTGGACATCATTACTAGATCTCATCACTGGACATCATTACTCGATCTCATCACTGCTACCGCAACTATGTACTCCATCCATTGACTTGTGATATCTCTCGAATCTATACGTCACTATAAGTTCTACAGTTCCAACTCTTTTTCATGTTGGATGTATATCCACATAACTCAATAGTGCAATTCCTTTTTCATACTGGATGTATATCCACATAACTTTGCAGTGCTAATCCTTTTTCATATTGGATGTATATCCATAAACAGTACCAGTATATTTCATACTGGATGTATGTCTACAGTGCCAGCCCTCTTTCATGCTAGATGTATATCTCCATAGTGCTATCTCTTTTTCATGTTGGATGCACATCTCCATGGTGTTATCCCTTTTTCATGTTGGATGCATATTTCTACAGTGCCATCCCTTTTTCATGCTAGATGCATATTTCCACAGTGCCAACCTTTTTTCATGCTGGATGCATATTTACGCAATGCCAACAGTTTTTCATGTTGGATGCATATCTCTGTAACTCCATGCTTTCTTCATGTTGGATGCATATCTCCATAGTGACAACCCTTTTTCATGTTGGATGCATACCTTTACAATTGATCTGAACACTCGAATGAAGACGAGACTCTGTTAGGTTACTCCAGTCAAAGGAAATAACCTCACTACTCAGAGAGGGTCTTGTTGAAACAGACAAAATTTCCTCTTGTCGGGAACAATCAGAACGAAGCATGAAAACTTCAATAGGTTTCAGTTCATTCTCTACTATAACAGAAGAAAAAAATGAAGATTTGTTCAAATCGACTACTTCAATATTAACACTCTCTAATGAAAGAGTGGGATTAGGTGGAGATGACGTCGACTCGATCACTTTAACTTCACTCTCCAAAGGAAGAGTGGGATCAACCAAGGATGGAACTGAATTGATCACTTGGTCAACTAGCGAGGAATCAAGGGATAACTTACTATCACTTGTTGGAATCACCTGTTGATGATCAGTAATATTTTCCAACCAACACAAAGCTTCATCCATGCTTGGACAAAGAAAAGTATGATGCATATCCTTGCATATCAAATAAGGATACAAAAATTTACCCTTACGACCTTTTACCAATGGGTCACTGGTTGAGGGAGTATCGTCAACATGATGACTAGAGGTTGATGACACAGATGGTTTGGACCTTTTATACCACTATTCTTGTACATGGGAGAGACAGGGACACTCCTTAAGAAGGTGGTCCCCCTTGCAAATCTTACAAGGGAACTTGGTTTTTTCAAGTGTTCTCTTAGAATGAGCACCATTAGGAGTAGATAGTTTCTTCTTTTTCTCTTTCTTATCCTTCCTCTTTTTACCCTTCCCTTTCTTCTTCTTCTTATCCACATGACTACTAACCATAGAGCTTTGGTCAAGCGAAGAAGAAGAAAGGGATGAAGCCACAACCGACGAAGAAGGAGAAGGATTAGGTTTAGGATGATCCTCTCCCATAGGAGAGGTGACATTTGAGACATTAGGTGTAACAGGAATTACCATATTAAAGAGCCAGACTGGTAATCCTATAGTTAATCCAGGAAGATTTAGAGTGGCAATAAAGGGAGGACAAATACCTTCACTTGGAGGGAATACAAAAGGTACACCTTGGAAAGGGACCTCTTGAGTGGTAGTCCCAGATTGGGATGTCATCTCTAAACTCTCTAAAAACCTCCTAAATACCATGCACAAGCAAGCACTACTCAAACTAAAAGCAACAAGAAAACATGTGAAAGGAGTGGATAAGAGTCAAGAACTTCACAGGATTATCAAGACTTTACAAGCTTCTCCCATAAATCCAAGACGGCAAAAAGGTTAGCTCAGTTGGTTTGAGGATTCCTAAAAAGGGTCTCTCAATATACGCTAGGTATGTGGGAGCTCAAATCAGTAGCAGTACTGTCTAATGCACAACCATTCACAAGGGGCCTTCCGATATACAATCGAGTACCTGAAGTACCTTTCTATATACCTTAAGGGTACATGAAAGGTCATTCGATATATCGACGGTATGTGGAAGAACTGCACGAGTCCTGGGATGTAGTGCAAACAAGTAATGACAGCTCCTATGTTTTACAATTCCCGAACACGTCACTAACTTATCATTCAAATTGCTAAAAGTTTTAACCTAGTACTACCATTAATTTTGTCTTGTGCGTTTAGGTGGAACCATGGAGTGAAAACTTGAATGTAAAGAAGATGCACACTGATCTATATGATAATCCAATTTTTCCTCTTCAATGAAATTCTACCTAAGAGGGGGAGAGAGATTTAATTTTCTTCCCAAAAATGCACACCCAAATGCAAATGCAATTCTATCTTTTCAAACGAAAAGTGAAATATCAATGCACCCCAAAAAAAATTTAAAACAAATAAGAAAGGGATCTAGAGAAAATCAAACAGAAATAAACCAAAAATGTTTCCTATCTTTTCATGATTGAAAAATATGCATAAAAACTTAATGGAAAAATGATTTCGCTAACATTTCCAAACAAAACTAACTCTAAATCACGCAAAGCTGAAAACAGATATTTCTTCTTAATGAAAGTAAGATCTAGAATTTCAAACAATCATGCACAAAACAAGAAGAAAATTTTTCAACAAACTTGCGAATAAAGCAAAAGAGAGAGAAAACTAAAACTTTTCTTTGGATCAGACAAGGAAATGAAGAATCAATCTCTCCTATCAAGCACTGAAAAAATCAGCGTGTAAAAGGAAACAAGAATCACCCAAGCAAAGAAAGACTCAAAACAACATGGATCACTCACGTATTCCAAGTCCAAAACAAACTGAAACCTACTCATGAAAATGAAATGTATATTTCCAATCCCAATGAATAATATCTACAAAAAAGAGAAAGAGGTTTCAAGAAAAGAAAAGAATGTAGAATCTAATGCAAGAAACACAAACTCTCTTTGAATGCCGAAAGAATACAACAATCAAAGTGACTGCAGAATAAACTTCATTTTCATAAAAAAGTAAGCCAAAAACACACAAAAATAAAAATACAAAGTCTGGAACAGGGCCTACCTGGCACCGCATAGATGAATTTGCTGACATGTGGTTTTGAGGTAGAACTGCTTCTTTCTCACTGGACTCGGGCAGTGGCACTGCCTACTGCTAACTTGACTTAGGCGATGGCACCGCTTCTTTCCAAAATCACATGCGCGGTTCTCTATAATCACCTAGAACAGTAAGAGAGCGAAAAATCAAGTTAGAAATGCCAAAAATCTCATAAAAACTGATGAATCAACCACAATACAGAGCACAGAAAGTTAGGGTGGCTTAGATCTGAAGAGATATGAAGGTTTCAAACCAAAACTTTCGGTAGATCAGATGTATATCTAACTGCAAAGATAGGAGGCTGGACCTTGGATTCGAACAAGAGTATTTCAGAAACTGAGGATGAACAAGACAGATCTACTCCCCAGCGGAGTCGCCATATATGTTGTCAGGAATATTGCACCTTCTACAGATAGAAGTTGTTCCTCTAGTATGAATGGTTCAGATCTAGAACAAATTGTTGGAGACATTTACCACCATACACACTCATTTTGGTCAATTTGTACTAGTTAAACCACTATTCTAAGTATTATTGACCTAATTGACATCAGTGGAGCATTAAATGACATCAGCTAGATCACACCCATGCCTACCTTCAGTCAAGGAGGCTAACTTAGCCTTTTCCTACATTCGGGGAGGCTGACTGGAGCACTCTGGGGGTGATCTGAGTGTCATTAATGCACTTTATTGCTAACTAATGGTTACAATCAGTTAAATAGAGTAGTGAAGGTTCCTCTCCTCATTAAATTGATTATTTAATGATTATTTAATGAACTGGAGTCAACAGGAGCGCCTCCAACCACTTCTGATGTCTAGTTACACTTCAGTTAACCTCATTGGGGTTCAATGGAGTCATTGAAGTGCTACCACTTGATGGTTGGCTTGTTGTGACATGTCTCTGATCTCTTTCAGTTAAGACTCAGTCATTTATTGCACTCTAACTTCAGTTAGGGCTCAATTGAGTCTATTAGGGTTTTGATCAATGGTAAACTTGAGTGTTGACTATGGCTTACATTTAGTTAAGCTAGACTCACTCATTCAATTCGAATGACCTCCTTGAGGATTTGAATTTCTAGTAATTCATGCTTGCAGCATGACATTGTAATGTAATTACTCATTCTTTGTGTGAATATACAGAGCAGCTACTCATTACGTAGCTCGATTACACCATTTCCATGAGTTATTTGTTATTAATATTTGATGAGACTTGTGTTTAGTCCCTATATCATTGTGCAAGTTTAATATGGTATCAGAGCTCACGGTGGGACAAAGCTCAATCTCTTAAAAATAAGGTTTTTGACGTATTTTTGCATGAAAATTGAGCAATAGCTTAAAAATCCAACCCTGCACCAGAAGCCAAGGCTTACCACTTAGTACCCCAAGTAAAGAACTTGTTGATCAAGATTCCTTGATTGACTATGCTGGGTGTGATGAAAGCCTAAAATGTGTAGGCTTTCTGACCTTACATTGCCCTTTCTATTGTGATTTTTAGGTTTTCTACAAGTGAAGCATTTGCTCCAGCAGATCCAGATGGCCTCCTCAGTAGATCTTTTGACTCCATACAATTTCCACTCATGGAAAGGAGACATGGAGATTCAATTGTGCTCCATAGGACTCTATAGATTCACCGTGGACACTGAACCTTAGCCTGGTTCTTCTGTAGAAAAATCAAGATTCTTGAACAAGAAGGATGAAGCATTCGGATTCTTGTGCCTCTCTATTTCCCGGGATCTTCTTTTCCATCTTTCAGGATTGAAGACTCCAAAGGAAATTTGGGACAAATTGGAAACCCTATATGGAAAGCAAGATGATTTGAGAGTTTACCAGCTCAAAAATGAATTAATGTCTCTCCAGCCTTCCAATTTCGAGACATTGAATGACTTTTTCACAAAGTTCAAGCACACTATATTACTCTTGAAGCAATGCAAAGTGGATAAGGCGGATTATCAGCTCATCCTTGCCACACTCTCCAAACTTGGAGCTAATTATTCAGTTTTTGTCTCTACATTCCGTGCGTGGAAGCTCACAACCCCTGGATGGAAGATGCCTACACCCAATGCCTTCATTGAGTCCCTAACAAGTGAACATGATAAGCTTGTCCAGATGGGGATCATCAGATCCTCCTGTGATCAAGCCCTCCATGTCTCGGGGCCCAAATATTTGAAGGGTAAAGGAAAGCAGCAGAAGAACCCAAAAACTAAATTCAAATATTTTAAGCCTAGAGTTGAAAACCAGCAGCATGATGAGTCTTCCGGCTCAAGGAAGAACAAAGGAAAAGGGCACCATGGAAAGGAAAAATTCAAGTGTTCATACTGCGGGAAGGGATTCCACCCTGAACATGGATGCATGAAGAAGAAGCTTGATGAAGCTACCTCACTCCTTGAGAGAAATCACATCAATATTCGAGAAAGTTTTCGGAGGAGAGATCAGCAAGATCGGGAACCACAGCATGAAAAAGGTCATGACAACATGGCAAGCACTTCAAAGTCCAAAGCACTCTTGATTGATTCTAGATATTTGAACCACATGATGGCTGAAAGAGACTCCTTTTCATCCTTGGAGACTAGAAAATCCATCCCCATCCACATGGGAGAATACTCCACCATCATTTCAGAAGGACAAGGTACGGTTGATCTTGAGAATGGCTATTTTTCAAATGTTTTGTATGTACCGTCTCTGGCATCAAATATCCTTAGTGTCTATCAAATGACACATACAGGAGTGCCTAATAGAGTTTCTTTCAGCCCAAATTATGTTGAGATAATGGAGCTTGCATCCGAGAAACTCATTGCTAAAGGCCTTGCAAACCATCATGCAAAAGCATATGAGTTCTCTCACTTTGTTGCGGATGCAAATCCCACTACTCTGCTAACTCATGGAAATGAAGTTAGTAGGATTTGGTATGAAAGGTTTGGCCATCAAAATTTCAAATATTTGCAGCAATTACAGAAAAAATCCATGGTTGAAGGCTTCCTGGTCATCAAGGCAACCACTGGAAATTGCAAGGGCTGTGTGATCAGAAAACACCCTGAGCACAAGTTCGATCAGGGGAAGGAAAACCAAGCTACATGCATATTGGGGCTGATACATTCTGATATCAGTGGTTCGATTCCTGTCACATCCATGAATGGATCAAGGTATCTTCTAACTTTTATTGATGATTTTTCAAGGTACACATGGGTCTTCTTTCTCAAAAAGAAGTCTAAAGTATGTGAAAAAATTTCTAAACTTAAGGCCTTGATCGAGAATGCCTCTGGGCTTAAGATCAAGATATTGATATCTAATAATAGAAGGGAGTATTTCAATAATGATTTTCTGTACATATGCTCCCAAATTGGTATTCAAGTCCAACATTGAATTCCCTACACTCCCCAGCAGAACGGAGTAGCGGAAAGGAAGAATCGGTCTCTCAAGGAGAGGACCACCTATATGTTGGAATCAAAGAAGTTGGATGCAAATTTGTGGGCTGAATCCATGCATGTTGCAGAATACATTCACAATAGGGTGCCACACTCATCTATCAAAGGGAATACCCCTTTCAAAGCATACTTCGAACACAAGCTAGATGTGTCGAACCTATGGGTGTTTGGGTCCACTGCATGGGCCCGGATTCCACTTGATAAAAGAAGGGCTTTGCAACCGCAAAGCATCAAATGTCTATTTATTGGGTATCCTGATGAATCAAAAGGTTTCAAGCTGCTGGATATCAAAACAAAATAGATCATCATTGAGAGAATTGTCAAGTTCGATGAACCTCTTCAGGAGGTGGAACTAGTGAAGGAGAAAACTGTTGAATTTCATTCCTATTCTACTGAATATTTGGATGATGAAATTGGGGGTGATGACCCTGATTTGGATCCTTTGATTTCTGATATCAGTGTGCAGCAAACATCAAATGCTGAATCAGAACCTGAAGTAAAAAATCAGCTTCCCACATGGGCTCGATAGACACTCTCCTCCACGGGAGATAACATTGGAAATCCGGATGATCCAAGGAGAACCCGGTCTGATTTCCAAAGAGAAGGTATTGCTCTCTCTTGTCTTGATAATTTGTTGTCTGAAATTTGCTATTTTATGATTATGTCTGACACAAAATCCTACTACCATGCTCAGAAGGATCCGAGATGGCAAGTTTCCATGGATGAAGAGATGAATTCTCTTCATAAAAACACTACTTGGGAGCTAGTTTCTCTTCCTCCGGGAAGGAAATTGGTTCAATGCAAGTGGGTGTTTCAGACCAAGGTTGCTGTTGATGGAAGAACCTAAAAATATAAGCCAATTCTGGTGGAAAAAATTTTCTCTCAGGTCCAAGGTGTGGACTGCCATGAGACCTTTGCACCGGTTGCAAAAATGGACTCCATCCGCCTAGTTTTGGCAATTTCAGCATCTGGAAATGCATCATATGGATGTTAATTCAGAATTTTTGCATGGAGATATTCATGAGGAGATATACATGAATTAGAATAAGGGATACATCACTAATACATCTTTGGTTTCCAAGCTAAAGAAGTCACTATACGGGTTAAAACAGGCCCCAAGAGAGTGGTATTCCAAGATGGATGCCTTCCTTCTCTGGAAAAAATTCCAAAGGTGTAGATCAGATAAAAATGTGTATTTGCATAAGTCTGATAGTAATTTAATTATTATTTTTTTATATTTTGATGACTTACTGATCATAGGTAGCATAGTTGCTTCCATTTCAGCCCTCAAAACTGCTCTCCACAATGCCTTTGAAATGAGTGATTTGGGGCTCCTAAAACAATTTTGGGGGCTCGAAATTGAGCAAAAATATGATGGGATAATGGTCACTCAGTCCAAATAAATTTCAGACCTGTTAGTCAAGTTTAACATGGCTGAATGTAGGCCTGTACCATTCCCTTCCCTTTCAGGGATCAGCCTTGAAGAAGGAAAAAGCACACCTCCCATGGACTACACTATCTATCGACAGCTGATTGGTAGCTTGTTGTACTTGACACATTCTCAGCCTGATATCTATTATGCCATGAATGTTGTATCAAGATATATGAAACAGCCTCATGATATTAATTGGAAGGCATCCAATAGGATCCTCCAGTATATTCAGGGAACCAGGACCTACGGCATTCACTATGCTGCAAACTTCGAGCTAGAGTTGGTTCGATACATAGATTCTTATTGGGCGGGTGATTCTATTGATCGAAATTATACTTCCGGATATGTATTCATGTTTGGTGGTGGCCCCATTTTTTGGTCTAGCAAAAATCAGGATTCCATAGCACTATCTTCAGCAGAGGCCGAGTATCGAGGAGCAGTGAATGCTTGCATCCAAGCAGTTTGGTTGCAAGGCATTCTTTCAGAGTTTGATCTCAGTAGTACTTTGTACACTATCCTATTTTGTGACAATCAAAGTGCTATTAATATATCCACAGATCCAGTTACCAAGTAGAGGACCAAGAATTTAGATATCCACATGCACTATATCAAGGAGCTAGTGCATGGCAGGACCATCATTCTGCAATACTGCCCGACTGATGAGCAGATTGCAGACATCTTCACGAAGAGAATTTTAGAAAAGAATTTTACTTACCTCCATTCACTATTGGGGGTGAGTTAATTAGGGTGATTCAAACTACTTTCAATGTTCATCTTGAGGGGGGGGTTTCCCACTAGGTTTTCCCTCTTTTCCTCACTTAGTTTTTTTTTTAGCATTGTTTCAGTTTCAGCATTATACAGGGTGATCTATCGCCTTAGTTTCCAGGGCCCTAGCATTTTTATGCATTTATGTTTTGTAACTCCTCCTGAGTATAGCTTAAGGGGGGGTGTTGGAGACATTTACCACCATACACACTCATTTTGGTCAATTTGGACTAGTTAAACCACTATCCTAAGTATTATTGAGCTAATTAACATTAGTGGAGCATTAAATGACATCAGCTAGATCACACCCATGCCTACCTTCAGTCAAGGAGGCTAACTTAGCCTTTTCGTACATTTGGGGAGGCTAATTGGAGCACTTCGGGCGTGATCTGAGTGTAATTAATGCACTTTATTGCTAACTGATGGTTACAATCAGTTAAACAGAGTAGTGAAGACACCTCTCCTCATTAAATTAATTATTTAATGATTATTTAATGAACTGGAGTCAACAGGGGCTCCTCCAACCACTTCTGATGTTCAGTTACACTTCAGTTAACTTCATCGGGGTTCATTGGAGTCATTGAAGTGCTACCACTTGATTGTTGGCTTGTTGTGACATGTGTCTTATCTCTTTCAGTTAAGACTTGGTCATTTATTGCACTCCGACTTTAGTTAGGGCTCAGTTGAGTCAATTAGGGTTTTGATCAATGGTTAACTTGAGTGTTGACTATGGCTTACATTCAGTTAAGCTAGACTCACTCATTCAATTTGAATGACCTCCTTGAGGATTCTAATTTCTAGTCATTCATGCTTGCAGCATGACATTGTAATGTAATTACTCATTCTTTGTGTGAATATAAAGAGCGGCTACTCATTTCGTAGCCCGATTACACCATTTTCATGAGTTATTTGTTATTAATATTTTATGAGACTTGTGTTTAGTCCCTAGATCATTGTGCAAGTTTAATACAAATGAGTGAATGACAAAGGATGAAGACCTTCAATAAATGTTGTAAACACCTGGAATGATGCTTTGATGAAAAACCTATGTATTTGCAGAACCTGTCAAACAAACAACAACATCAAAGCTACCAGAACATTATTCACACATCAATACTAGTGACTAAGGAATCCAGTAACATATACATGCGAGATCAATACAACAGATATGTGGGACGCAAATCATATTTGCATTAAGAAATTAATGAAGAAGCTTACAACCATTTCCTTTGTGTTGAAAAACTCCTCCACAAGACAAACACCTCATACCCGATAGCTCCAACTTGCTCTCTTGTGATCTCCAGTGGATTGGGCTAGATAGTTAATTCAACAGCATAACATTACCATTTAGTTCTCCCTCCTCAACTATGGATATGATCTTGTATTTATAAGGCTCAATGGATAAGGATAGTTGAGAGAATTGTGGGTGAGGTGGCTCTAAGATCCTACCAAGAGGGATCTCGACTCCAACTAACCCGTATTGATAGGGATAAGGGAGAACACGAGGCTCATGATCTAAAAGCCTTGAGAAACTTCTATTTTTCCCATTTTACCAAGGGTACCGCTTTTGTTCCCTTGTGACAGAGTGGTTTAGGTGAGAACCGCTCCAAGAGAAAAGCACAAGTGCGGTGGCACCGCTTTTCTATAATAGGAGACAAGTGGTGCTGAACAAGGTACCACTCATCATCCAAAGGCAAAGCGCGGTGTTAGGTTTTCTCATGTAGAATTGATATCCTGAGCAAGATTCCACTCCAATTTTTGGGATTTAGGGAAAACATAGGGGTTAAGGATCTCATCACATGTTGGTGATAGGATTTGGGTATAACAACAATGCCAACCCTTTTTCATGTTGGATGTAAATCACACACACATCTGCAGTTCCAGTGCTTTTTCATGTTGGATGCAAGTCTCATACACATCTGCAGTACCATCGCTTTTTCATGATGGATGCAAGTCTCATGCACATATTTAATGCAATCCCTTTTTCATGTTGGATGCACATATTTACAGTGCCATCCCTTTTTCATGTTGGATGTAAATCTCATACATCTCTGTAGTGTCAACCTTTTTTCATGATGGATGCACATCATTACAGTGCCAACCTTTTTTCATGTTGTATGTAAATATCACTCATCTTTGTTGTTCCATCCCTTTTTCATGTTGGATGCACATCTTTATAGTTCCAACCTTTTTCATGTTGGATGCACATATTTATAGTTCCAACCTTTTTCATGTTGGATGTAAAATACACACGTATTTCATAGTGCCAACCCTTTTTCATGTTGGATGTGAATACCACTTGTATTCCACAGTGCCATGTTTTTTTCATGTTGGATGTGAAGACCAATTGTCTTCCATGGTGCCGGACCTTTTTCATGTTGGATGTGAAGACCACGTGTCAACATCAAGTACTCATCACTCCCTCTTATGATGGACATCAATCTTGACAACTCCAGGATTTTCCTTAAGTACTTAAACTTCACTCTTGGTAGAGACTTGGTCAATACATCGACTATCTGCTCATCTGTCACAACATACTAGAGCTTCATTGCTCTTCCTTGCACCATATCCTTGATATAGTGGTACTTGATGTCTATGTGCTTTGACTTTTAATGAATCACATGGTTCTAGGACAACTTCATAGAAATATGGTTGCTGCAGAACACACAAGTCACCTCTAACTCGAGATCAAACAATCCTTCAAGTAGTTTCTGAAGCCACACTTCCTCACAACTAGTTGAACAAGTTGTAATTTATTGTTCTTCAGTTATACTAAGTTCCACGCTCGTCTACACCCAACTAAAACATGAAATCATGCCATACCCCAAACTGAAGCAGCATACTGAAGTTCTCTTCCTATATGTGACACTACCATCCCAATATGAATCAACGTATCCTTGTAGGATAATCCTATAATTTGTCGCATATCTGAGGCTATAATCAATCATACCCTTTAGGCACCTCAAAACATGCTTTGTTACAATTAAGTGAACACCCCTCTGATATACCATGTACTGACTCAATGTGTTCATTTCAAAGCATATATCAGGCCTCGTGTTCGTTAAGTGCATCAACAAACCAATCATTTGTCTATATATTGTGGTATTAACTATCTCTAAAGTAGTATCACACAATAGATACTACTAGTGTATCCATGCCATTGCAATCCATCATCCCAAATCTCTACTGCATATTTTCCTTGGCTAAGGAAAATCTCATCTGGATTCTACCACACCACTAATCCCAAGAATCATGACAATATTCTTGAACTCTCATATATACTCCCTCTCAATGAGGGAATACATCTGGTATCACTCCGAGTGTTGCACCTAAAAATTCCACAATGCCTATCAGCCTTTCTAGAAATTCCACATTGATCATTTTCCTTCTAAGAAACCTGACCTGAGATACCTTGGATGTCTTTTTTCCATATCTTAAAGGGTCGACTCCTTTCCCCTTTTTACACAGAGTGTCGATGGTGCCTCTCACCATGGATTAAAAAGTGATGTTTCCCTTTTCCTTTGATAAAACCCTAGGTCGACACACATGTCCTTTTTACCAAGAGCACCGATGGTCAAAAAATAGGAAAAAGGAAGTTTCTGGAAGCTTCCATGCGGAAGCCCCCATGGAGTCAGTTCCTACATGCTTGGGAGAGGTGGCATTCACTTCCCTCACCTATAGGGATCACATTCTATCCATTCCCTGAGTCAATATCATGGTTTTGGGCCTATAAATGAAGCCTTCATGGTGTGAGTGAGGGAGGCCAAGAAAAGTACCCTTATGTTGTTGGATTGAATTTTGAGTTAGTTGCAAAGTAGAGCTATCTTGTGTGTGGAGAGATCTTCATAGTCATAGAGGATTGTAGATGTTCTTGTAGAGATCGAAGCCATCGACATCAAGGATTTTTTGTTGTACTTCTATCTCTTTCATAATTAATACAAAGACATCCCCCTTTCCTCTGTTTAATGTATTGATTTGAATTAGATATTATCATAGTCCTTGATGACTAATATAAATAATCAATTTATCATGATGCTCTCATCTTGTTTGTTTGTCTTTTGATCTGTTTTGAAGGTATTGAACCATTGCAAGGAATTTTGGAGAAAAGACAAAGAGATCAGAGGTTGAGGTATATTATGTTTCATGTCATTTAATTTGATTGTTTAAGGAAAGAATATGGTGTTGTGTCTTTTTGTTCTATGCTTGTGACTTACAGTGCAAAGGAACAAACAGTGTCTACACTGATTGAGAATTCCTGATAAAAAAATTAGCGACTCTGTTGGGGATGCTTAATCCAATCAGATCTAGGGAAGATCCAGTCAGATCTAGTGTAGATCCAGTTAGATCTACAAGCTTCAGTAACCATTCCATCTATGAAGGTTATTCTCTCTCCTTTTAGTCATTTCAATTAACAAGGTAAGCCATTCATCTTACTTTTCTGATTATTGCCTTTTTTCTGAGTGGTTTTCACCCTTTTCAATCCAACTTAGTCTTTTTTGGTTCCTCCTACAGACCCTTGGCCTTTCAATCTACTGTTCGAGCGATGCACCTCTCTTTGGTTGACAGAGTGCTTATCCTCCTAGGGCACCTTTCTTCTTTTACTTAAGTGTGCCGACATTGCCTTCTTGCAAACTTGACAGAGTGCCGATGGCGCCAGGGTGCAGAAGGTAGAAAGCGTCGATATGACTTACGACACTATGATGCAAACCTATTCAGTGCACCGAGGTAGGCTTAAAAACTTCATGTCAAATTTTTAATTTTCTTGAAAAAGGTTATTTTTTAAATTTGTTTGGACTGCTTGCATCTCTGAAAATTTTCCTGTGTTCTGCTTGTTTGCTAGTTGTCTGAGTTTACTGGTTTTTGCGAATTTGATTCTCTTATTGAGCTAAGTTCCAAACTTGTTATCTTCTTCATTTTTTATAAATAAAAGTGGAAAATAATTCAGTTTTGGTTTTTAAGAAAGTGTCTAAAAAAATTTCTTTTGAAAAGAAAACCTATAGCCTCCTTCTAGAGTTAGTTTCCTTTAAGGACTGCTTTGTGTGACTCATATTTTCCAAAAAAATACAAAAAGAATCATGTTATTTTCCTCTTGTTTATGACTACAAAAATTTTATTTTCATTTGCATGAGTGATTTAGAAGAATATGTATTTTTGACATTGTAGCAAAAATTAAAATTTTGCATGCACATTAGAGGCTCAGTTTTCTTTCCTACATTTCAAAGACTTTTGAGTGCTTGTTTGAAAAATATTTGTGTTTGGAAGAATTCTCTTTGCATATTTTGATTAATAACTTGTTTTGATTGTTGAAAGTGGCATTCTTTTGGTGTGTTTTTTGAAAGAAAATAAAAGGCCTCTTCCTTACCTTAATTAGATCTCATCGAAGTCAAAGAAGTGTTTTTTCATATAGATTTAATCTACATTATTGGAGACAACACCTCACAAACATTCACCTAATCATACAAATAAAATTAATAGTATCTTTAGGTTAAAATTGTATAGAAAGTTGAGTGATAGGTTAGTGACTTGTTCGGGCATCATAAAATGCAGCAGCTGTCGTTAATTTGTCTGCACTACAACCTAGGACTCATGCAGTTCTTCCACGTACCATCGGTATATCGAACAACCTTTCATGTACCCTTGTATATAGAAAGGTACTTTACATACTCGATTGTATATCGGAAGGCCCTTGTGAATGGTTTTGCATTAGACAACACTACTACCGATTTGAGCTCCCACATACCTTACGTATATCGGGAGACCCCACTAGGATTCCTTGTCCAACTAAGAAAAACCCTTTGGCCATCTTGTTTGGAGAAATACACCAAAAACAACATTCGGGGAGATTACTACTCATGCGCCCTTGAGGTATATCACGAGTTGCACCTTCTTGACAATCCTAGTTAGAGAGCGACTATTTTGAACTCGTCCTATCACTTAAGACTACTTGTGACCTTTAGCTCTGTGTAGGTTTGTTTGTGTGTTTTTCCTCCTTTTTTGACCTAGATTAGAAGTCTTTCGGCCACCACCATGGCTGATAAACTTACGAGGAGTCAATCCCGTAGGTTGCAGGGTTTACCTCCTGACTCTCCTCCAGCCGTGGAAGGACAAGAAGGGGTAACCATGGAATGACCATCTTCGGTTGAAGCTTGTATAGAAACCAATATAGCTACTAAACCTACAGAATAGTTCTTAGTTTATAACAACCCTTTGGTCCAATTGTCTCTTGAAGCTGACACATCCTTCCATTTTCCAATGGAGGGTCGACCCGGATCATCCGAATGAACTACTAATCATCCGCCTGATGAAACTATAGGGGAAGAATATGGCCCAAATGCTCCTTTATAGAGAACATCCCTAGGACAGACTATTGCTGGATACAGAACTGCTACCACTGAACCAGAGCCTTATATATTTGCTCCTTTGAGAATGAGACTTCAAAATGCTCTATCAAATGAAGAATTTTT
Source organism: Pseudotsuga menziesii (assembly GCA_001517045.1). NCBI lineage: Eukaryota > Viridiplantae > Streptophyta > Pinopsida > Pinales > Pinaceae > Pseudotsuga > Pseudotsuga menziesii. The sequence goes on along the minus strand of LPNX011044754.1, from coordinate 92,440 downwards.
TCGAGAATCTTTAGAGCGTACATGTAAGAAGTGCGCATAGGCCGAAGAACTTAAAAAACATGAGAAGAGGATAGGTACTTCTCCTCATCCCAACCCTTTAAGAACCACCCCACCCGGATATCGTGTCCTTTCATCACCACATGTAGCTCAACTTTAGGAATCACCAATTCAAAATCCAATTTCCACCTCATCTACTGGTCATAATCCAATTCAGAAACCCTCTCCTAGTCAGAATTCCCTATCTGTTCCAAACTCTCCAATAGCTTCTGCACCTAGGGGGAAACCCCTAGTTCAAACTCCAGTACCTATTGGAGGGAATATTTCTAGCATGGGGAAAAACTTACCTAGAGTTCCCTACCTTGGAGTTCCCTACTTGGAGTTCCCTTACCTTGGAGTTCCCTTACCTTGGAGTTCCCTACCTTGGAGTTCCCTTACCTGGAGTTCCCTACCTGGAGTTCCCTACCTTGGAAATGCCTTCATACCATGGGGACAAATGAATTGGTCCAACATTCCATCTTATGGAGGAGCTTATGTCCCTACTGCTATATTATATGGGCCTCCTCCTGGACGACCACCGTCCAGAAGACCTCCTAGAGGACCTGGAGGACCTAGTGAACCTGGAGGATCCAGTGGACCTGGTAAACCATCACCAAGTAGATCTGGAGGAACCAGTGGATCTAGTGGACCACCACCTAGTGGACCTAGAGGATCCAAAGGTCCTGGGGGACCAACACTAGGAGGACTTGGCAGACCCGATGGATCTAGAGGATCTGGAGGACCACCCCCTGAAGGTCTACCTCCCTTAGGAGACCCTTCATCTGGAGGACCTTCGAATAACCAACAACCTAATCAACAAGCCTCGGGGGCATCATCCATTCCTATTTATCAATATTCATGTGACCCTACTAGTCAGAAAATGCCATATCAGTACTACCAATACCTGCAACCCAATCAACAATTGTCATTTTTGGCAACATTAGATTTTCCAGATTTGTCCAGATTGATCAATGACCCGATTCATCATGACCCCTATTGGCCCATTATTCCGATCAAATTACCTTTGGATATACCTAAATTTGATGGTAAACCTAATGAAGATCCTAAGAACCATGTGATGACTTTTCATCTATGGTGTTCATCCAATTCTTTGATGGATGGTTTGATCCGTCTTCGCCTATTACAAAGAACTCTCACAGCCATTACTGCCAAATGGTATATAGATCTATCGCAGCACACTTTTTGGGATTTTAATGATCTAGATATGGCTTTCTTAATGCACTTTCAGTTACCCATATGGTACGAAATAGGTACAGACCTGTTGGCCTTGCTTTGAAAGAACACATCTCCAATCATATACATGAATGGAGAAGAATACATAGGTTAATCAAGGCTCCCATTCCTGATCAGTTACTGGCTGATTGGTTTACAAAGTCTTTACTTCCGCCCATTGCTAGAGATGTCACCATGGGAGGAACTATTACCAAGGAGAAGGCTATTAGCCATTCTTAGTACCTTGATTTGGTTTATTCCCAATCAAGAACACTGTATGATTTGATTCCTCATGCTCCTCAGCCCACAAATGATCTATCAAGACCCGCAACTAAACCACCCAATGATGGCATACTTGGTTCAGTTCAAACACAAACGACGGAAAAATATTCTAAAAAGAAAAATCAAACCACCCCACCAGCAATTCCACCTTCCCAAACTACACCCTCTCCTGTTGCTTCTACTGAAATAAATTCGGTTCAATCCACTGAATCTTTCGGTGGAAAGAAGAAAGGAAAAAATAAACAAAAAAAAGCTGACAATAAACAGGAAAATACCAAACCACAAAACCTAGATGTTGATTCTAAAGGGGAAAGAAAATTAAAATATCCTTGTTTAATCTGTGGAGGTGAACATTTCACAAAAGAATGTCCTCGTCATGAGGAAGTTAATAAATTTTTGAAAAATGCACTCACCCCAACAGTTCTCTAAGATCCTTTTCCCTCCCAATATTAATTAGTCGATCATCAATCCTTGCATGGGTCATCTCATCTACTGATGAATTTAGAATGATGTCCAGTGAAATAGTCAACTTAAACACAAGATCACATAGCTATGACCCTCCTCCGGAAAAGAAATCTGATGAAGTTCCACCTCAAAAACCTTCAGCTTCCACACCTCCTCCGAGTAACACTATTCACATTGAAAAACCTATTCCAAATGAAATTTTTCACCCACCAAAGGGTACTCTTCATAACTCCATTATCAACCCTAACGCACGTGCTGCCCAATATTACAACATAGTAGAAGATTTGGCTCAAGCACCCTGCACTATGTTAGTTTTAGAAGTACTCCAAACCTGTCCCACTCAACAGAAAAACTTGCTTACTGCATTTGGAGCTATGGATCCTAAAAACAGTAACATCATCACTTTCAAACTGAATGATTTTAAAACCTAGCTCTCACACCAATTAGCTTTTCAGAAATCCACTAAAATTGATGGAAATACCATTCGTCGTACTATTTTGGACAAGGGAGCCTCTACATAAGTCATGTCTTTATCTTGTTGGAGAGCCATTGGTTCTCCTGAAATCAATCGTTCACCTACTACCCTTAAGTATTTTGATGGTCGCGACTTTCAACCTTATGGATTACTACCTGCCATCCACATTGAACTGGGGGGGAAGTCAGTCTACATTCACATTGAAGTCGTCGATGCTCCTTTGGACTATAACCTACTCCTAGGTTGCAATTGGTTTCATGTTATGTGAGCTATAGCATTAACCATTTTTCAGATCGTCCAGTTCCCATTCCAAGGAAGGATTGTCACTATAGACCAGTTAGATTTCATCACACCAGTTGTTATCACCAATGATGCAAATAGTGTTTTGCTTATGAATACTCCATAGTATTAGGACATAGGAGTAGGCCTTATCAAAAACTCATCACTCATGGGAGTCTTTCCATTATCCAATCCTCCTCCTGCTGCACAAACAGCATCTATCAATATGATTTCTAACACTATTATAGACAAAGGAAAATCAATTGCTAATGAATCAACATCCCTCACCCCTTTTGAAGAAGTTTATAATGCTATCCAATCCNCTCTGGATTATCTTTCACATACACTTCCCATGGATGAATCCATTAGGGAAGTCATGTCACTAGACGAGATGCCCTGGAAAGACCATCATCATCGATCCTCTTTCCTTCCCCCTTGCCATATGGTAGAGAACAATTTCCCTAGATATTTCATCTGATATAACCGTGGATCCTCAGTCTCCCATCCTCACTTGGGGTGTCGAGTCTAAAGGAAATATATGTAATATTACAAAAACCATGCCCATGGACATATTAGTCAAACCAGGCATTTTAGAGAACATTTATATAGGCCAGAACTATTCACCTTCTGAGGTTCAATCATATACAGCCTTGTTTAAATAATTTCGAGATGTTTTCGCTTGGACATACAAGGAAATGTCGGGTATTGATACCTCCATCATTTTTCACGAGATCAAAACCTATCCTGATGCCAAGCCCGTTTGCTAGAAACTACGACAAGTTCATCCATGAAAAGAAGCAGCTATTAAGGAAGAATTTGAAGAACTTCTGAAGGCTGGTTTTATTTACCCCGTAGCTTTAACTGAATGGGTGTCCAACATAGTCCCTGTGAATAAAAATTAGGGCTCTATTAGGGTCTGTATCGACTTCAGAGATCTGAATAGGGCTTGTCCAAAAGACAATTTCCCTACTCCCTATATTGATCAAATAATCGACAACTGTGTCGAAAGAATTATTTTTCCTTAATGGATGGCTTCTTTGGCTACAATCAGATTGAGATTCTCCCATTCGACCAACATAAGATGGAATTTATTTTCCCATGGGGGAAATTTTCCTACCGCAACTTTCCTTTTGGTTTGAAAAACGCTAGCGTGATATTCCAACGTGCCATGTCGTATACTTTTCATGACATCAAACATGTTGTGGAACCTTATCGTGACAACCTGCCCACTCATTCCAAGTAGTGGGATATCCATGTCGATCATTTGAGATCTATTTTTCTCAAGTGTCATCATTTCAATATTCATCTGAATCCCCATAAATGTGTTTTTTTTGTAGAAATTGGCTGACTCCTCAGATTCATTGTTTCTAAAGATGGCATCTGTATTGACCCCTTAAAGATTGAAGCTATTCTCTCCCTACCTGCCCCAACAAACATAACGGAACTCCAGAGTTTGCAAGGGAAGGCAAACTTTTTACATTGTTTCATCTGCAATTATGCAGAAAGGACACACGGTTTCATGAGGTTGCTTAAAAAGGATACACCTTTCTGTCTGGGATGATTTCACACAACGCACATTTGACAATCTCAAGCATGCACTTACCCATGCACCAATGTTGCAACCACCCAAGTATACTAAGGATTATTCCATGTATGTGGTTGCTTCCTTGTCTACCGTAGGCATGGTCCTTTTCCAAATAGATGAACATGATCAAGAACATGTGATCTACTATAACAGTAAGAGTCTCCTAGACTCTGAAACCCAATATTCACATGCAGAGAAACTTGCTCTGGCCATGGTTATCGCGGTCCAAAAATTCCGTCATTATATCCTGCTCCGCACCACCACTGTCTACACCGACTCTAACCCCATATACTACATACTGACATGTCAAGTTCTTGGGGGAAAATATTCACGATGGATTGTCATTCTCCAGGAATTTGAGTTGGATTTTGTGAAAAGTACTTCCAAGAAGTCTCTCATTTTTGCAGAGCTCATATGTGATCTTCCCCATACTATAGAGAATACAGAGCCCATTGATTCCTTACTCGATGAATCATTGTTTCTCATTAGTACGATTGACCCTTGGTATGGAGACATCATTTTGTATCTCTGGACTTTACGATATCATCCCACTACTTCTCGTGATGAACATCATCGCATTTGCCACTAGGCCAAAAGCTATCTTATCTTGAATGATACCCTATACCACTACGGTGTTGACACTATATTACGATGTTTCCTTGCACATGAAGAAGCCGAGATCATTTTAAATGATTGCTACACTAGATATTGTGGTGTACATCTATCTGGATTGGCTACTACCCAGAAAATATTGCGTGCAGGATATTTTTGGCCCTCTATTTTCAAATATTACATTGAAATAATCAAGAAATTCCCACCATGTCAAATTTTCACTACAAATAAATGCACCCATCTAGCTTCGCTCCATCCCATTGTAGTAGTTGACCCCTTTGCAAATTGGGGCATAGACTTCGTGCACTGTAGACTTTCCTCAGCCAGGGGACATCGCTACATTATTGTGGCTGTGGACTATTTTACAAAATGGGCTGAAGCTATGCCCACATATGCTAAAGATGGGAAGACAGCTGCACTATTCTTATTCAACCATATCATTGCTAGATTCAGGATTCCTAGGGCCATCGTGACCGATCATGGATCACATTTTCAAAACAAAATGATGGCAGAACTCAGTGCCAAATTAGGGTTTCGTCATGATAACTCTACACCTTACTATCACCAGGCCAATGGCTAGGTTGAAGCTATAAACAAAGTATTAAAAATAATGCTTCAATAGATGGTAGGGCAGGCCAATTCAAAATGGCATTTGCATCTATTCTCTGCACTCTGGGCCTATAGGGATACTGTCAAAACTTCCACTAGTTTTACACCATTTCAACTAGTATACGGGCTGGAAAAAACTATCCCAATAGAATGCGAGATCCCTTCTTTGAAACTTGTTGTAGAACTATTTCCCAACACTACTATAGATGAAGAAGGATTCTTGTATCTAAAAAAACTTGACAAAATACGGCACGATGCTACCTTAGACAATGAGGCACATAAATGATGAATGAAAGTTCAATATGACTAGACTGTTCAACCTCGTTCCTTCAATTAAGGAGACCTGCTCTTGACTTATGACCAGAAGCATGACAAGATGGGGGTAGGAAAATTTGAGTCTATATGGCATGGGCCTTATATTTTCAATTGCATTTTAGAGAAAGGGGTGTATGAGTCGGTCGATTATGAAGGGATACCTTTGGGAGAGACCCGAAATGGGCTCTACCTCAAAAGATACTACGCCTAGGTCATCTAGCATAGGGTTTTTGTAAATATTTTTTATAATTTGTTGTGTGTCTTAGGTTTGAAAAGTGTGTCTTTTGTGTGATTTAAAATGTGTTTTTCATAAAACCCTACTTATATATGTCTTTCTTTTATGGATAGATGACTACTTTTACTAGTTTTGCTAATGGTTCTAATCGATATACACTTAACCTTGCATCAACAGCCTGGGTACTATATTCTCCTACAAGTGATTTGGTGAGTTCAGGGGGTGTTCTTTTAGGTCCCTCCACCAACAATCTGGCGAAATACCAAGCCGTGATTGGATTGTTGATGTAATCCCTAGCTAATGATGTAAGGGATATTAGGGTTTACCTAGACTCCGAACTAGTTTTCAACAGCTTAATCGGGTCTACACCATCTGAAATCCCCTGCTTCTTCATACATTCTGAAGAGTTAGGTTGTTAGAAAGGTATTTTGAGAAGGTTACATATCAACACATTCTGAGACATCTAAACATTGTGGCAGATTCCCTAGCTAATTATGTCTTAGATTGGTACATTGCTCATATCTAAAAAAGTCCATTTGAAACATAAAACAAGACATATGTAAATTCATAAGTAGACTTTATTTCACACATCACATTTTCGCACATACAACTGTAAATAAAAAAAATTTCATATATATATATATATATATAACTATAGCACTGAGATACAAAAATGGGCTGAAGCATCTAGCTTTCAGTGCCCTCATAGTTCAGGACTGTAAAAAGTTCAGAATACACATATACATAGGGAAAAATATGAAGCTTCGAAGCTTTCAGTAGTACATATACAAAAAAGTGAAGATCAAAGTAGACTAATCCTTGTCCTAGTGCTGCTCATGATAGCATACGATAGCTTGAGCCACTCTGCGGAGTAGCCTAGAAAACCGTCTAGAGACACCTATAGTATGGCACTGGTAATGCCTAGGTACCTCGTCAATAGTCACATTAGGGATACTTACAGTCAAATGCTATAGGTTCTCCTCAAGATCTATGATCTCTTCATCAGCTTCGGAGCGATATAACATCATGTCCCTAGTACCTTCTCACCTAGAAATGGGTGACATCCCTGTCGTACGTGCGGGTCCAATGTTTGCACGGAAACATTTTCACTTATCTCAGTACTACAAAATAAAAATGAAATAAAATACAAAAACTAAAAACACAATGGATAGTGTCTTTTCTTATCTTGGTTGTCCTATACTTCTCCCTCGGGAAATGCAAGCTCCGGGTCATCACGGAAATCTTCTCCCTCATAGGCGTAGTCCTCAACCATGAGTAACGGGCTTCTCAGCCAGCAAAAGAAGCCAAATTTGTAACTTACTTTAGGTCCCCCACCAACATGGCAGAGCATGACCATAACCCATGCAAGCACCCTGGGATCCTCGGGTTCTAGCCTGCTAATAGTCACCTGTGGTCTCATATGGGGCACCCGTTGTAAGATAAAAGACACTATCATAGCTCCATATCCAAACTTCTTTAATGTTCCCCTCTTGCATTTGTTTAGCTGATGTTTGAGACATACCAACATGCCTTCACACCAATTGAAGACAGTGGGTTCCATACACTGCAAAGCATAGAACATGTGTGATCTAGTGGTAAGATGGGAAGACCTAGTTCCTACTACCTTTTCGATCATGTATACCACTGTCCTCAAAGGATGATCCACTATGGACTAGATACGTAGCTTCCCAGAATAGGACTCCATACCTAGTGCACATTACTGGTTGATCAAGTCATCTAAGGAGGTCTCTCCTCTCCATGCCCCAGATAGAACTACTAGACTTCCTCTCCTAGATAATCCGGTCATAAAGTAGATGTCCTTCAATCTCTATGGGTAGGGTGTTGATCCCCACCATGAAATGTTGTTGGTCAGGATCCCACATCCCTATAATATACTCCAATAAGCGGAAATACACTTTCACACCTGATACCCTAAAGTACTTCAGGAGCCCGCAGTTCAGTAGAGCCTCTACAATGGTTGGATTGCTAACATCCTGGAAGTCTGGAACTTCATGTTCCCTCTCTTTCCAAATCACCATGATACCAATACTGTATTGCACCTACAACACACAAAATTCATATTAGAAATCACATAATGTCTGAAAGGAAAAAAAATTTAAATGACAAAATTGAACAATGTAAAGGGTAAAAGATTAATTTTTGGCTGGATTAGGGTTTTATTTTTCCATATTAAGTGGCAGCAGCAACTAGTGGTTTTACCCACAGAGCCCCTACACCGCTGCCATTTTTGGCACACAGAGCACCGATGGCCGACACTCTCATCAGCTGTGGACAGAGAGCCTATGATGTATCTGTCCCAGCCTGATAGACCGTCATTGCGTGCTCTTCCTAAATGCTAAAAGGCCCTATGGACCAGAATTTTTACCCCCAATTTGGTACATAATCCCTCTAAGACGTTCAAAATCCTCCTATCCAATAAAATTTCCTAAGTTACCTTTAAAACAAGTTAAAAAACATTTTTTGGACATGAAGTAAACAATGGAAGAATAAACAAAAATCCATTATTTGAACAAGAAATAGGAAAGATCAATATTTTTACCTCTTCCACAGAGATTGAAGGAACAATGGATGAGGGACACTTGCCAAAGCACCAATAGAAGCTCCTCACTCTCACTCCAACTACCAAACTTTCACAATGGTTAAAAAAAATGGTAAAGAGTTCTTACCATGCCTTTCTATTTATAGATATTTGGGAAATTTTCAAAAGTTTTCTATAATTTATTTATTTCGAAGTCCAAATTATTTCATTAAAAGTGGGTTTTTACTTTTTTTTTTATATAGTTTTGGTAAGTTGGATTTTAATGTATTTTTTGGAGTTTTTCAGGGAAACATTGGGTTATGGCTATGATATAATCTATTTTAGTCTTTTTCAAGCTTGGAGCTGAAATGAAAAAGTACCGAGCATCTTTAAACACTTTTCACATGCTCGTTAAAAACCCAGTAAAAGAGTGTCAAGTATACTTTTTCGCTTTTTCAGACTCGTTAAAATTGGATTATGAAAAATGAACCCAGTTACAGAGTTATATTTAAGCTCTTTTCAGTCTCCTTAAAACACAAAAAATTGCCAAGCGAACTTGTTACGTTCACACTTGTAAAAGAATCAAAACAGTCGAAAAGTCGGTATTAGTTTATCACTTTTTCAGACCGATTAGGCCTATTTTATGAAAAACAAACCACAATGGAGTCTCCTTAGGTCTTCGTTCAAACTCCCTAAACATGAACGATACTGAGTTCACTTTCATCGAACTCATAAAATCAAATGGTGAAAGACCTCTGGTAATGAACCCCTCCTTTATCAAGTTCATAAAACATGTGAGAATGGACTCGTCACTTGATGAGCTACAACAAGTGTTTGTTACCCTCTTTGGACTCGTAAAAATGAAAAGAGGCACTCATCTTTCGAGATGGGGAAATTAAAGAAAAGGGGAATGGTTTTCATTTGTATTTATGGAAGTCTACAGTCCACCTTTGAACATGGCAACTGTCTGCTTTTTCATATCTGAACAGTTGGGTATTCATCTTGTCTCCGAGTCGGTCCACTTTTGTGAGTCACCTGACTCCTTTGAGTCATTTCAAGGAATGCTTCGTTATATTCCTTGCATTACACATGGTTCTGGTCTCGTCAAGTCAATGTTGCCAAGTCATTTGTTGTGCCTCAAATTGTTCAAAGGATGTCTCTTCCAGAAAATAACTCATCAGTAACTTCACCTATCCATAAAGTTAGTCACGTCTGATTCAGTTTCATCACTTCAAATCAAGTTTTGTTCCTTGTTTCATGACACTAATGTGGGAATCATCATGGCCCTCCTGTGACAAGTCTATTCCTGTCGACTTTAGCTCATTATCCAGGAATTAGACCTAGAAACTTAATCAAGTACCTTGAAGCCTGCATGCCTCAATCGCAGGTTTCCTCGCTTTCAACAGTAGGTTTTCATCATTGACCTCTGATTAAGAGATTCTATCAAGTGTTCGACTTCAAAACATGTATTCACACTTGGGAGAATGTACTTAGATACCTTGGGAATCATTGACATTAATGATGATCTCTCTCACACTTGTTAATAGTTTTCATCAATGACTGGTAATCAAGTGGTTTCTTCCATGTTTGACATCAAGACATTTATTCACATGGTTAGAATCGTATCGGTTGGGAATTGGAATGAAGAACCTAGGTTATTAGGCCTCACCATTATATATGCCTATACTCGGGTTGCATTTGGAGATCAGTGAAAGTCTTGACACGGATCTACATTGTATATTTTGGTGGTTGTGTCAAGTATTTGAGGACGGGTGACATAGATCTTTTGTATTTTCTGTAGCTATGTCTTACCTCCTATAGCAGTTATTCATGGATCTACAGTGTGTTTTGGGTATCCGTGACATAGTCATCATCATAGATCTGCAGTGTATTGGTCTGCAACTATGAATGGTTTGGATGGAGTTAGTTATTGGTACTGTGTCAGTTATGAGCTCATCTCTCATTGCCTCTATACCATATGTATATCTTGCAAACTATTTCACCTATCACTTCCTTCTATCTTCATACTTTGGGGGGGATTCTATTGCACCTGGAAATTCCACACTACCCATCAGCCTTTCTAGAAATTCCACATTGATCATTTTCCTTCTGAGAAACCTAACCTGAGATACCTTAGACATCTTTTTTCCATATCTTGAAGGGTCGGTGTCTTTCCCCTTTTTACATAGAGTGCTGATGGTGCCTCTCACCGTGGAGTATAAAGCGTCGTTTCCCTTTTCCTTTGATAAAATCCTAGGTCAACGCACATGTCCTTTTTACCAAGAGCGTTGATGGTCAAAAAATAGGAAAAAATAAGGTTCTGGAAGTTTCCATGCGGAAGCCCCCATGGAGTCAGTTCCTACATGCTTGGGAGAGGTGCCATTCACTTCCCTCACCTATAGGGTTCACATTCTATCCATTCCCCAAGTCAATCTCATGGTTTTGGTCCTATAAATGAAGCCTTCATGGTGTGAGTGAGGGAGGCCAAGAAAAGTACCCTTATGTTGTTGGATTGAAGTCTGAGTTAGAGGCAAAGTAGAGCTAGCTTGTGTGTGGAGAGATATTCATAGTCATAGAGGATTGTAGATGTTATTGTAGAGATCGAAGCCATTGACATCAAGGATTTTGTGTTGTACTTCTATCTCTTTCATAATTAATACAAGGACATTCCCATTTCCTATATTTGATGTATTGATTTTAATTAGATATTATCAAACTTCTTGATCACTGATATAAATAATCAATTTATCATGATGCTCTCATCTTTTTTATTTGTATTTTGATCTGTTTTGCAGGTATTGAACCATCGCAAAGAATTTTGGAGAAAAGACAAAGAGATCTAAGGTTGAGGTATATTGTGTTTCATGCCATTTAATTTGATTATTTAAGGAAATAATATGTTGTTGTGTCTTTTTTTCTGTGCTTGTGACTTACAGTGCAGAGGAACAAATGGTGTCCACACTGATTGAGAATTCCTGATAACACTGAGCATATCCCTGAGATATTGAGGCAAGAAAACCTTGCCTTGATAGAGAGTAAGTTATAATGTCTTTCAATCTGCTTCTGAAATATGTGTTGTAGTCACACCCTCTGAAGGATATCTTTCTTGCTTCCTCTGTAACTGAGCATTATGTTCTCTTTGCATCTAAACATCAAGTATTGGAGTGACTAGTAGCCTTCTCTACTATTGATCTTCTAAGTATCCAACTATGTCATCTCATATCAAATGGGTCTACTGAGATGAGCTTCTTGCAATCATAGTCATTGGATACCAAGATCCTCTGTCTCGAACTTGCACCCATCTAAAAGCTCCTCATCCTTTGTAATGAACCATAATTAACCTCTAGCAAAGGTTTAAATCTACATCACTCTAGGTGATATTCAAGATAATAATGTAATTGTATGTCCTCGTGTGCAATTCCCTGGGTTCCTTCTGAGCCCATACAAAGCCTTCTTCAATATGCACTCATGTGATTCTCTATAGGAATTCCTGAGTCCTTGGGGTTTTTTCTTTATACACTTATACTTTGATTACACTATATAGTGTAATATCCATCGCTCAAGAAGTGTGTTTGGCCACTGGAGCAAATGCCTCTTCATAATCGACTCCCTCTTTCTAAGAGAAACCATGAACCTTGCTTTGTACTTTTGTGGAATACTTGATCTTGTAAATGAAGGTTGTTGCTAAATATTCACTTGTTCTTCGTAACAAGCCTCATCGTCCTTTTGTTGTAGGTGGTTATACACAATATTTCCTACAATTCAAATTCCGTTGCATGACTAGAAACATTTCATAATTTTCAAGACATTAATATTGACAAATTCTTATGCATAATGACATAGGCCACATAGTCATGCAACTATCTTATATAATGCTTCAACAAAAAATGCATCCATATTTTGTATACACATGGTAACTTTCTAGATGCCTTCCATCTCTACCATAACATAATTAAGAGAGTGCACTACTCCCAACATGTCAGCAAAGATGTTTTATTCTAGATAAGCAATAATGCTTCATGGAATGTTGTACAACACCATAGGCTACTTACCCATCACATGCATATTAGTAGTATATTGTTCTTAAATGTAATCACTCTAACATGCATAATCTATTTCCTCATTCTAAGAGCATAAATATGTACACAACTGAAAAATATCATTTAAACAAATAGATATATATATAGGAAATGATAATTCAAATACTTATCTTTTTTTGTTTGGTTGGATCCCTCTTGATCTCTACCTCCTTGTAGAAATAATTGGAGTCTATGGAAGTGTATTCTACTTCATCTCTGATTCTGAAGATCTGTGTCCATATTTCTCACAATCGACAGTGTTGAGCAAGTATTCTATGCCACAATTCACTTGGTACTATGAACTAATGTGGGATCTGAGTGTCCCTTTAATAGACATATCATCAATATTCTTTCCACTGAACACATAATATCTTGGCAATAAACAAAATTAAATATATGTCCATGTTCTTCTAGTGTTGATATAAAGAGGAGGTTCTTCTACAATACATCTTTCATCTTCATAGGTTTTTTGGAATTCAATCTTATAGGAGGCTTTTATTACTCCTTTTATATAATACTGATAATTCACCTTATGAGGTGAATCCTTCAAACTTGTGAAACAATACATATTCCTATTCTCTTGAACAATCTTATCTTGCCTTCTTATGAACAGGTTCATCATATTTTGTGGTATGGGCATGATACCTCTTCTTCTTTCCTTTCTTTACATGGCCTTTTCCTTTGGGACAATATCTTATAAGATGTCCATTTTCATCACAAGTGTAACATTTGTAATTTGAGTAGTCTTTCTGAGATCTATGATTCTTTCGAAATCTTCTGGCTTCCTATGAGAGTGTTCTTCTTTCTTGTTATTTTCCTTGTTTGCATGAGATGTTGAGTATTAATCATCATCTTCGCCTATCTTTACCAATCTGGATTCTTCAATTGGATTTCCAATAGCTTTGAGTTGTTCTTTGATATGAGATACACTTGTAAAGTGGGATTGGATGGTTTCTGAAATTTGGATTTTATCATTCTTGAGTTGAGTTCTCAAGTTCATCTTCTACTTGATGTCCTTCCCCTTAAACCACTTAGTCAAGGCATCAAAAAACTCCTTGGGAGTATTCAAGGAGGAAACATGTGGGATCAAGTGATCTTTGATGGATTTAGAAATGCTCCTCTTAGCCTTGACCATATTCTTCTTTTGTCTAGCTTTGTCTTCATCTCCCTCTAGCTCTATAGCATCTTCTTTGACATAGTTTTCCAAGTCATATTCTTTTAATATAAGAAGCACTCTATGCTTCCATTCCTGGAAGTTCTCAGCTCCTTCAAGCTTGGTATTGTCTATCATCTTGATCAAATGAGAACTTGAAATGGAATTAAAGTTAATTGTGCTTACCAATGAGATTGCTCCAACCAAGTGCTTGCCCCAATGTCTTCTAGAAAATTGCTTTTGGTTGACTCTAGGGTTTGTAGGAGAAACCTAAATTTTTCAAATTTGGAATCTTGCAAACCGGATTTGAGAGAGAGAGAGAGATGCACCTCCTTAAGGCGAGTTGATCAATGTTCTTCTTCTTTTGGATATGTGGACAAAACTGCCAAAAATATGATGCCCTAGTTTTTTTCGAGTAGTAGTGATAGGGCCAAAAATCAAAATCCTCGGATCTGAGTTCCACCTCCACGGGAAGATGCACCCTCCCAGTGCAAGTTGTAGAATTACTGGTTTGAACCCAATTGTTGGACAAAAAGTCATAAAGTGTGGAGCCCTAGTTCTTGACCCTAACAATTTTTAGGTCAAAATTATAAAAAACCACAAAATTAGAATCTTCCTCCATAGGAAGGTGCGCCCTCCTAGGACGAGTTCAATGATGCAAAAATTGAGCTTATCTGTGGATGGAAAGGATAGATTCATGGAGATCTAATCTTCAACAATTGTGGTTGTTGTAGTTGTTATGACTTTAGCAATGAATTCTTTCAACGTGACTCTGATACCATGTCAGAATGTTAATGTTTCCAATATAATTATGTTAGATCTTCAAAGAATTTGCAGTATATCACAATAACCATATGTAAAAGGATCACTGAAAGAAAGAACATCACAATAACACAATAGACACAAATATCGTTTCTTTGGGAAACCACAAGGGAGAAAACCCAACAACTTCTTCAGTATAGATTCGGTCAACAAGTACAATGCCAAACCAAGATAAGATGGCCCCAAAAGATAAGAGAAACTTCTTCTTCTTCTTCCCAACAAACTTATTCTTCTCTCTTGCACACTTGCTTGGGCAAACTTGTGTGTCCAAATGAGAGGAGTCTCTCCTCTATTTATACTCAAAGTGTGAGTGACCTTTTACCCTAACTAGGACAAATTCTCTTTCTAAATGGGACGACTTCTCAAGTGTGACTCAAATAACAATTATATAATAATTCTTTTGGGTACTATTGACCCGACTTATAATGGAAGGTTTATATGATTCTTTCAAGACTTTTACATGACCAAATACATCAATAACATCTCCCAAAGAAGGTATAATAGTAATACAATAAAAGTACAATAAGAATATCTTCCGAAGTTACACAATCTTCAACATTAACTTCCCCCGGTACCAAACTTCTTCAAGACTTGATTGAATATCCAAGAAAAACTAAATATCCTCCATCGATATTGGGGCATCAATGATCAAAACCTTTTAACAACAATATATTAACTTAACTCGTAACCTTTCCTTCCTTGTTGTATTTTCTAATTAATATGGAAGTTTGGTGGGGCACATTTATGAGTTCTTACTAGATGACCGTCAAAAACAATATCTGTTTTTTATGAGATGGTTGGGGATATAAGGTGGGATATCCTTTTCTTCTCATTCCTACGGGGTTAAAAAGGGGAAACGCTTAATCTTCTGAATTCTATATTGGAAAGCTTGAGCTAGCATATGAGGGCTTAACATGTGTCATAGAAGACCAATGATGAGACTAGACCAAAGGTGGGCGGAGGGGGAAGATCAATTTTAGACCTATATGATTGTTTACCGATATCGATAATAAAACCCATTAAGCTGTTTTTTTTTATCGATGAGAAACTCATTTTATTTCTGACCAAAAATTGCAATGGCTTAATAAGTTCTTGGTTTGAAAGAATTGCAATGGCTTAATAAGGCTTTGGTTTGAGAGTCCTCGAGTTTTAAGACTATTAAAAGATACATGTTAATTGCAATCTCGTTGTCCAACATATTAAACACATAAAAGCATACTCATACATGATCCATATAAGCATAAATAATACATTGTTTCAATTTAAAACCATTGATCCCAAGTTATATATTATAACGAGTGCACTAGTATTCAATGTAAAAAAAATGGTGAGAATTCAGATAGTTTTTCGAACGGGATTGAATGGAACATTTCCCCGTCAACCTTGGGGTGCCGAGAAAGACGAGAGTTTATTTCATTGAAGAGAAACCCTCCTCCCTTTTATTACTTTGTGGTTTCAACACTTTGAATATTTTAACTCGTGATTGGTCCCAAAATCCTCCGTTGCGCATGTCATGGGCCTTTCCGTTTTATCACCATTTTGGTCTAAATCTATTGTCTTTTGCACCATTTAAAGTGACATGTGATATAACGGACTTATCAAGAGATTAGTTTAGTTTAACAGACTTATCAAGAGATTAGTTAAAGGTGAAATAAGGTAAGGAATTATAAGAGGCAACAAGAGATGGCAAGAGCTATCCACTGAGCTGCAGAGCATTTAATGGAGCTGCAGCAGGCCTGTAGACCGTTGGATCTAGAGATTTAATGGAGCTGCAGCAGGCCTGTAGACCGTTGGATCTAGAGATTTAATGGAGCTGCAGCAGACCTATAGACCATTGGATCTCGAGCAGCTCGAGATCCAACAGTCTACAGGCCTGCTGCAGCTCCATTAAATGCTCTGCATCTCTTGGATAGCTCTTGCCACAAGAGATGCTACTACCAAAAGCGTCCAAATGAGAACAGTGGTTGAGATTGAGCGTTGGTTGGCGTGATTTGTAACTTCTAACACCGCTTATGTTCATGCTTTCCCACTTTTGGGACTCCGAATTGAATTCTGTGAATTGCGTTCGGTTTTTAATGATCAGATTATGGTCATGGTCATGGTCATGATACAAAGTCTTAATCCGAGAAAAAACCACTTATGACATGGGATACAAGGATAAATCTTATCGTTCATGAGACCTACCAAATAAAGCTTGGATGAAGTTGTGACTCGCATTGATTTAATCGGGAAAGAATTTAATGATCAATAAACAACATTTCCAAGATGTGATCCATTCAAAACTAATTTTACAACTTGACGAAAACTCTTCAGAGTTCTCGTTTTTTTATAGGATACATTTAGTGGCTATTTTTACCCCAAATAAAAAAGTGTTGTTACTAGTAGCAAAAAAAAAATTCACGCTAAAATTACAACTCTTTTGAAAGGTTGACTAGTGCCATTATAATCAAAACCATAAATCTCCCCCGAATCAAAAAGATGTGCTACTAGTAGCACCTCATTTTTTTTCCAGGCCTAAAATTACATATTGTTTCAATTCATGTCCAATGTTGTTACAATCAAAACCCTAATAAAACATAAATCTAAAGTTGGTGTTATCATGGCATCCCTATTTTTTTTTTAACCTAGCAATTAATATTTTTTTTCTAACCTAGGAATTAATATATTTTTTTTCAAATCGTGGTGTTAATTGTGTACAACGTTTCAACAAAATGTCAAAATCAACCCCAAATCAAAAAACGGTGCTACTAGTAGCAACCTTTTCTTATATGAGGTTAAAATTATAGACATTTTGAAACCACACCCTTAAAAATATTTTAAATTTAAGAAAAAAAATCACTTTAAAAACAATAATATTTTTTTAACCAAAAATATATATCTGGTCGATAAACAATTTTTTTAATAAATAAAACAAAGTAAGATAAAAACGTTAAAAACACAAAACTCAAAAAAATTGAAAACATAATAACAAAAATATTAAAATTTAAAAAAAAAACAATATTATTTAAGAAATAAAATAAAATATGTCTTAAGATAACTCAAGGAAAGAGAGTTTCAAGGAGAAGCTCCGTTGATTGGAGTTCAAATTCAAAGATCGTTGATATTAAGATTGAAGGTTTAATTTTCATAAATCCAACTCTATGGGTTTTTGGAGTTAAGCTTTGAAAACTAAAGTTGATAGGGCAAATCTCCTAATGGCTCCTGAATTATTACTATAAATATAGCAAACCCCAATCACAATTATCAAAAGTATAAACTATATATATATATTTTATTAAATATTTTTAATTTTTAATTTTTAATATATATATATATATATATAATAAAAAATTAAAAATTAAAAATATTTAATAAAAAAATTAATAAAATAACTAACTGGTAGAGAGGGCATGGTAAAGGATGACGACAATTTTCCTTTACCATTTCCTCTCCATACCTTCACTTATTTTATTTTTTTTAATTATGATTTTATTTTATATTGTTTAATTTTATTTTAATTTTGTCTTATTTTTTATTAATTTAAAAAAAAACATAAATTTATTAAAACTTTATAATATTTTTATTTTAATTTTTAATGTTTATGTTTTTTTTAATAACATTTTAATTTTAATTTTTAATGTTTATGGTTTTTTTCTTTTTCCTTTTTTTAAAATTTGGTATATATATATCAAAATTTTCTTTGTTATTGTCTATATAGTGATTTTTTTTAATTTGAATATACTTTTTAGGTTGTAATTTCAAAATGCATGTAATTATAACTTTACAAAAGCAAAGGTTGTTATTAGCAGTACCATTTTTTTATTTATTTAGGGGTTCATTTTGAGATTTATATTTTATTGGTGCAAGATGTTAAGGCCGCAACTTTGAAAAAATTGTAATTTTTTGCTCGAAAAAAATAATATGGGTGCCATGGTAGCACCACTTTTCAAATTTTTTTTTATATTTTGACTGTAGAGATGTTGGTTGTCAAAGCTATTGTTACAAATACTATGTAATTTTAGACTTCGAAAAAAAAAAGTTGATATCGGTAGCACCCATTTTCAATTCATGGGTCGATTTATGATTTTGATTGTAAACAGACTAATCAAGCTTCCAAAAAAGTTGTAATTTTAGCCCCGAAAAAAAAATTGCTACCAATAGCAAAAAATTTCAATTCGAGGGTTGTTTTTGGTGTTTTTGACACAAAAAATTGAGTTTGTATGTCTAGAGTTCTCGTTTTGAGTATAAAGTTCTTGTTAAGTTGTATAATGTGTTTCAAGAGGGAAACCGTCAAATCATAACATAGACCAGAGTGGAGCAACTTATCTTGGTTTGATTGTTTCTAGGTGTCTTCAAACTTAGCATGCAAGGTCACGAACAAAGATTAAGAATTGTGCATAGAAGGCTTTTGAGCACCATTTAGGACCATGAAATTAACGCTCAGATCACTGAATCAGTCGCCTCAAAAGAAGTTGCCAGTAGAGGGTAAAACAACTAGACCAACAGTTCAAATTGCTCATTCAAGGATGACAGTGACATTGGTGAGGATCATTATGAAGGTATAGAGATATGTTCTAGCAGTCAAATTGCATTTAGATGATACATTATTCACATATCAATTCATGTAGCACTCAGGAAACCAAAATTTTAGCATGGGGGGCCTACTTTTCTATTCCAAAGTAAATAAAAGTAGAGGGGATGTTGTGGCCACAACAACTTGCTCCTAGTTCTATCAAAAAAAATTTCAAACATTTGACTATGTTGACAGCTATTATAGGGTTCCCTAAAGCAATATATTTAGAAGTAAAGAACTTCCTAGCATATGATTAGTGAGTTTACCTACTCCATGGATGGTTGGAGGCTCATTCTTCTGCCTTTTTGGGTTTTTTTATGCATAGGCTCTTTGATAACCTTGTTGTAGATTCTTACATCTTGGATATCTTAGATTAATGATATTTTGGTACATAAATTATTTAACCCACCAAAGAGGTCAAATTCAAGTTGAGTGAGTGCTTTGATCTGCTTCAACTTATATGGAAAAGGTAGATCTTTTTTTTGTTTATCTTGTGTAGAAGGTTGTTGAGACTGATCTTGGTTTGGGGAAGGTGTATTTTGTGACTATTTTCCATCATATTTCTTTATAGTTATAGATGGTGATGGATTTGATATCACCCTTCATAAGAAAACATTAATCTCATTACAATTTATGGAGCTTAATAAGTAGGTTTCCTTCTCATTTTTTTAAATCAATTGAACTAGCTTGTCATTTGAATTTTGTGTAGGTTGGGAAAGAATTTGTGGTTGCTTTGGGATTTTTTATTAGTGTTTTGTTGAGAAGGTGAAAGAAAACATTATTGTTGTTTTTTCTACTAACCTTCTTGAGGTCTCCAATATTGTTGGGGTTTAGTCTGTTACGATTGTTGTTGAGGTGGAATTTGGAAAGGTGGAATTGACTATCCTTGGGATAATTGATATTGTTGTGAACATTGGTCTTTCATTAACCATTTTTTACTTAAAGGATATCAATTTTGGGGAAGAATAGAAATTTAATTAATCCAACCATAATTAAAACCTTAGTCTATTCATAAGGCATAACTTGTTGAACCTGTTTTGATAGTCATTTCCTTGTTTAGTTGTTGAAGCACAATTGCACCAATTTCTCTTGAGATTATTGGTACACATCTTTTAGAGTGGGTAAATATTGGAATAAATTGGCATTCTGACTCTCCTTATCAATGTCATAAAACTCCATATTGTTCAATGGAAATTCATTGTAAGCATACTTCTTTATGCATTTAGGATAGGAAATTACCATCTATTTTCTAATTTCTTCCTCTAACTTTTTTATTTGGAGAGAGTCCAATTGCATGGATGAACAATGAAAAATGCATATATTCATTTTCTCCAATATATTTCCAATTATTTTATACATTTAATCCAACTACTTCCTTTAAAGATTGTAAAATAGTTCCTCTACAAGTTCTTCTCTTATTTGTGGTATTTATCAAATAGTTGATGAAAATTTCCCTTATCTCATGATAGGGTTTATAATGAAGGCTTTTTTCATTTTTTCCTAGGTATTGGTACTATTCCCAATAAGACTCGTAAACCAACATAATGTTGCTTCCTTTAGTGTAGAGGTAAAGCCTAAGTTTTTTATCATCAATTTTGTAATCACATTTTCCACAAAGAACTTTTAATTCAAAACATAATGTATTAGGATATTCTTTAATAAATCCATGGAAGTAGGGACAGATGAGGGATTGATGTTCTCCATCCTTGCGTCCTCCTCTAGTTCTCAAATGGAAAATTGAAAGACTGTTATTTGGTCTTCTCATTCTCCTTCTACCATTATAATCAAAGAAAGAGGTCCTTCTATACACTTAGAATTTTATGAACTTTCTTGTGTTTGGGAGTGAAAAATATTTGTAGCTAGTCCTACAATAACAGATCCTTATTTCCATCTTTCATAATTTCTAGAAAGTTCTTTCAAAATTTATTGCATTTCAATTGGACTCCATGCAACATGTTTAATAAAGTCCTCAAACTTCCTCACTCTACCTTAGGGCACTAAATCAATTGTTTAGAATTTTCAAGCACCCCTTACCCCTATAATGTAGCATGTGCACCTTTCTTATTACTTCCTTCTCATCTTGGACCATAAACTTATATTTTTTGCAGAAAATGTACTACTTATTCCCACAATGATGCATTCATTCTACTTAGAAAAGTACTAAAAACTCATCATTAAGGATGAATGCCAACCTTCAACCTTGAAATCCTTCTATAGTTCATTTCTTATTCTGAGAGGATTTAACCTTCTATAGTTTTTAGCACCTCTTTGACAACAACACCAAAAAATGACGAGTTATAGAACCATAACAATAATACTATTGAATTCTAGAATTTCAATTTAATTATCAATTGGATGCATGCAACTTATAGGTGTTGTGCACTATATACGTAAACCACAAGATTTAGAACCACCAAGAAGTATCAAGTTGAAGAGTACTAATCATTATAGACATATAGTGCCACTGTTGAATATATAACCGCTTATGAGTGTCAAACAGTAAAATTAGTATCCATTTCACTAAGCAAACATTCATTCAACAATATTCTCTTAAAATCAAATATCCTAAATCCATTAACTATTCATTCAACATTAGTTGATGCTAAATGGTATTAAAAGATCACAACAACATAATAAAATAACAAAAAGTTAATTGTTTCAAAGGAAAACAATGAAAGTAAATTACAATGCTAGAAATGCTATCACACTACAATAAACATCAACATAATAAAATAACAAAAAGTTAATTGTTTCAAAGGAAAACAATGAAAGTAAATTACAATGCTAGAAATGCTATCACACTACAATAAACATTAAATAAGCCAGTAGAGGTATTCATCAATGTGCCTCCTTTCAATGTGTCTAGAATAAGGGACTATTGTTGAATCCCTATATGAAAACCTATCCTAGATATATTGTAACTAATTAATAGAAATTGGAATTGAAATAATGAGCTATAGTTGTATCTTGAACCCTCTCTAATGACATGAAAAACTAGTGAAATAAAAAAGATTCCTTAATCCCCTAGAATGAATCCCATGGAACCTACAACTCCATTCAATTGCTTCCTACAAATAAACAATATGCCTCCTTGCAATTAGAACCACTATGGGTCATGAGTGATTTATGGAGTTATGAACTCAACATTAACCATCCTCATTGCAATTAGAACCACTATGAGTCATGAGTGATTTATGGAGTTATGAACTCAACATTAACCATTATGGCTACTTGCATGGTCCATGTCACATCATGTTGGATTCAGTTTTGTAATTTCATTGAAATGGATGACACGCTCCCTTTCAATGCTTCATAGGATACAAGGGTTGGAGAGGCTTTGAAACATAAACCTATTAAAATAATTATTGCATTAGGAATGGTTTTAGTACATCCTTGTATTTCTTTGAATATAAATAATCCTTCATCGGTGACAGGGATGAATCTAATCCAAAAACATGCATGCATGACTCAATGCATTCATATTAGATACTTAATTAAACCAATAATCTCATCATGTATTCGAGGTGTTTGAAGCGGTATTGATCACCACTGCAATGGCCATGAACATTTTTGATGATGAGTATGAATCCCCTTTAGGGACCTTTAAGGTTTTCATAGAATAAGCGTAGGTGGATACAAAAGAAAACACCATCATACCTGTTTGCATTGTTAGAGGGTGTAATGTTAATATTGCTATCGTAATGATGTTTAGTGTGATGTTATAAGATGTTATGATTCCTTATCTAGAAAAGGAAGGAACGATTCTCTCTATCTTATGTAAAAGGATTCATCCCACATGCACCATGGATTAATATTAGCCTATTACTATTCATTATATAAAGATGTGTAAAATCATTTTGTCATGTCCCCGTCCAAATAAGACTATGTGTAAACAATGTTTCACCAACCTACTAATTTCCTAGGTTAAGGTGGAGGCATAAAGTTTGTAATAAGGGAGCTATGGGACCAAAAAGGACCTTAGGGAGCTATGGTACCAAAAAGGACCTTAGTTCACCATATTCACATTAAATTGGGTCACATAAATAATAATTTTTAAGAAAATAATGTGGCATTGGTTTATGGAGACAATTGGAGGCTTAAGGAGCCCTTGGATGGTCAGATTCCCCCACAAACTTGGCATGAATTTCATTCAAATTCAAATAAATGGGCGATATAACGTTCTTGGAGGGTGATATGGTGTCACATATCATATCAGGAGCCAAGGAATTTGAATTAGTAGATGATATTAACTCCCATGGAAGAGTAAGAGACTAAGAATACAATGTGTGCCACTTGGAAGGAGATTCCATGCACTCTATGACAACAAATGATGAAAGATGCTATGAAACAAATGACAAATTTAGACCTGATTGCATACACATGACAAATATTAAATTACATGGCTAAAAATATCCACCAATAGGGCACATTTGGGAGTTAGAGGCATCCATTCTAATTGGGGAAATAATTGGAGCATGAAGGAGAAGACAAGTGTCATAGGAGTTACTAAACCTCTAAGATGAGTTGGAGAAAGCCTATGGAGGGAAGTTAGACCTTAGGAGGCCACATGAATTTAATAAAAGGGTTTATTGAGGAATGAGAACATATTTTGATCATTTTTTTATTGGCCTTTGGAATTTTGGAGAGCTTTACTTGTCCATTGCACGGTGAGTGTTCACTCTCCATGCTTGTGAACCAATTTCGAGGGATTTGGATTCCTTACCAATTTGGTTGATGGAGGGGCCATTCATACCTATAATTGGAGCTGAATGAAGGTTTTTTTATTTTTGTATTGAAGTTCCATGCAGTTTGAGATTCCATCTATCTCCCCCTTCTCTCATTCCTACTTCACCATTCCCCATACTTTCATGTTATGGTGCACTTGTTGGAGTGGTGCTTGCGCTTGGATGAGTCTATTTGATGCCCAAGATTGGGCATATGATTTATGGATCTGTAATATCATTTCCATGTACTATGTAACTCAAAATATAAATAATACATATGTGAAAATCTTGCGTTTTCATGATATTAAACCACTAGTTTTCATGTATTTGGCTTCCATTTTGAAGGAGTTGTATATCAGATCTATATGAAGCAATTTTTTTGATGTTTTAAGTTGTTGGGGAATAATTTTTCATGTTTTATATGTTCTCTATTTATCATGCCATTTTCTGAACTATTTAATATACTTTTTATGAGTCAAAAGCGAGCTAGTAATGTCATTTTTCCTTATGCAATTTCCTTAAAAGTTATCATGTGAATGTTGCACATAATAATAGGTTTGAAGAGATAATAAACATGATTAATGACATAAATTTATGCCTTATATTCATCCCCATACTATTTTCTGAAATTTTGGAGGTTCGTACTTGAGTTTGGAAGTCAATGGCCTCCGCCCTTGTGGGGGATTTGACCTCATTTTCCTAGAAAATTTGCACTTTCTCTCACTAGCCCAAAACCAAGTTTTAGAGGATTCAATCTAGAAAAAAATGTTCATAGGTAATATTAGGATGTAATAAGACTCACCATACCATTTGATTTCAAATTAGGGACCATTTGGTGTTGGTTGGAACCCCCTAGAGTCATGACTAGTTAAGCTCGAATTTTCCCAAAATTGTACTTTTCTCCAAAAATTTCAAGTAGGGTTATTACAGTTGTATCATAGCATGGTCTTGGAAACTGTTGAATTTGTCTATTTATGATTATCCCCATCCATTATAGAATGAAACTGAAGATATTGTTAGTATAGAAGAAGAAGGTGACGAAGTCAATTCTGCCTCAGTGGTGATTAAGGCTTAACTAGGAGTAGAAGCTATGTATGATAAAGAAGAAGACTTTAAGTCACTCATGAATCTATATTTTGATGATATTACCAAGCAGCTTATGCAAGAGTTTAAATTGTTGGCTAGCCAACTTGTGAGTAAGTTGGCAGTGAGAAGTAGTACTTCACATCATGAAGAGAACAAGACCTATGGGGAAACTATTTTCTTAAATATCGGACCTCGAAATCAACCCCATTACTTTGAGAATCATAGAAGACCTACCACTCCTAAGTTTTTAGATTCTAAATATAACCTTGAAACTCCTTATGGAATGAAGGAAGAAGTATATTTGTGGCAGTGACTAAGTGAAGAATGTAGGCAAACCCTACCTTTCGACCAATTCTTCAAGGTCTCTAGAAAACTCAAGTATGGAGGAAACGAGGATAGGGCACCTTTTCTAAATTAGGAATTGAAGGATACAATAGTAAATGTAACTATTCCTTCCTTTGATGGCTCTTCCCAAATACTTTCTAGTGCTTGGATACAAAAACTAGATGTGTATTTCCAGTTGAATCCTATGGTTGAATAGGATGAATTGAAAATGGTCATTCTACATTTTGAGGAAGAATCCAATGATCAGTGGTTCAATGGTATTAATACCTTGGGACATGATCATATTTAATCCTATGAATATTTTTCCAATGGATTAGTGGAGAGATTCTATGGGAAAGACCCTAAACTTCCTTTCAAATAATTGGCACAATTGAAGCAAACCGAGACCCCTGAAGCCTATATGTTGGAATTTAAAAAGCTCTCAGTGATGCTTTATGATATATCTATGGATTAATTGGTTTTACTATAAACATGGGGGTTGGAAGAACCTTTGAAAGGGCTGTCGAGATCCCACTAGACAACTACATTAAAGGATTCCATAAATTTGACAATGGATTTGCGGAATGTGCTTCCAAGGACTCGGTATCGCCCTAAGACTAATTTTCCTTCTAAATTCAAAGAAGAACTCAAGAGGAAGAAATTGTGCTTCACATGCCAGCAACCATGGGAAGGAACACTACATTGAATTATTCTCTAGAGATGATGAGGAGGAGTTGGAGGAAGAAGTACAACTTGTAGCCCAAGAAGAGGGGTATGAGACAACAAAAGAAGAGAAACGTTCTCATGAGAAAGGAAAAATTGCAGTACTTTTAGGTGTTCCTCGATTTCACAACCTTAGATTCAAGGGTGCCACACAAATCCAAAGTGTTACAATGCTAGTTGATGGAGGAGCCACTCATAACTTCATAGATGTAGCCTTGGTGGAAAGGAGAAATATACCTACTGAAACTTTTGAAGGCTTTATGGTTGTAACACCCAGATTTTGACCTTGTTTTCATTAAATGTATTAGATGTATATATTTTAATGGATCATGGTGTGGAGCTATAGGAAAATGCCCCACCATTGATTGTCATATTGTGTTTTGGCGATGCTGGTGGTATTTTGTGCTAACCAGGCACGTTATAATGTTGGATACCATGTACATATGCAAAATTAATTAAAAACCTACAACCGGCTATGTTGATGCAACAATAATGAAGAGGGGCATGATTTCCTAAGGAGTGGGGGGATGTCTAACCCTTGGGAATCCTTTGGGGAATGACCAAGTGTCAAAAGATGAACCCATCTTTATGTCAACCATCCTTTTTTACTTACTCACCCTTTTCCCTTGTCTGATTCAACCAACCGACTTAATTATACAGGAGTTGGTTGGGTATTTATTTCCCTTGGGGAACGTATGCATGGGAAGCCGTGAAAGTTGGAAGGACTATCAATCCTTTCCCACACGCAAGCCCAAGGGCAGGGGCATTCTAGTTTCCCTCATGGGATAAGGGAAGGGATTCCACGATTCTCCCTCATGCCATCATTCGTTCTCCCTCACGCAGGCAGCCGTGTTCTGTTCTTCCTTCCTGATTTGGGGTTTGTTGTGTGTAATTCTTACCCATGACTGGGTCTATGTATGTTGAAACCCCTTCATGCAGGCTGTGTTCTTCATCTCATGCAGTATGAGAGGTCAGGTTGTCTTACCCTTGTATTTGGGTTGTTGTTGAGTTGTTTTGGCCACGATAGGGCCATAAATGACTCTGGAGTCGAATTACTTAGTCTAAGCTGTGTATTACCCAAATATCATTCCAATTTTGATCTGTGGTATTTCCTTTCAATCCCAAATCTATTGGTTTGTTGTGTGGGAACCGTGGTTGGTCTTTGGAATGTTTGGAGTGGAAATGGATCCTGAGTGTGCTTGATAAACCTAGTGTGTGTAGGATCCTCACAGACAGAGCTAGAGGGTTGGCTTTCTTCTCCACACCCCCTGAATAGAACTGGAAGGGAATTCATGGCCTGAGGGGCTATGCAGCAAATAAGGGAATGATTCCTTGTGTTGGGTGTGTGTGGATGTCTTAGAAGTTAGGATAGCTTTGGTGCAGGTGTCCTTAGCTCTTCAATGAGCCCACTAGCTTAGCAGCTAGTGTTTCCACCTCCTGATAGCCTAATAAACCCAACTTTGTTGGCTTGGATATGTATTGTTGTGTATCCCTGGCCTAATAAACCCCACCATGTTGGCTTGGCTGCTTGATAAACCCAACTATGTTGGCTTGGTTTCCTGATAAACCCAACCGTGTTGGCTTGGCTGAGTTGTGTATCCTTGGCTACGTGTGAGCCTGCTATTTTCCCCTTACTCCTTGCGGAATCATGCCCATCTCAGGGGTGGCAACGTTGCTGAGAGATTGATGAGCACACTGGCCTATGGTTGGGTGGAACGTTGCAGTGATGTAGCTAGTTGCAGGAAAAGCTTTCTTGAAGATAAGTATTCTTGTGCTCAAGTCCTTGCAACTGTAATATTTTACGAATGAACATGATGAGTGCTTATATGCTGTGAATGTATGATGACATGTATTTGCTTCCACTATATTTTTATGTGAATTAGATATAAAAATATGTATATTGCATCTTACATCTGTGTATGATTTTATCAGCATGCATTTTATATTACCTTCATGTTTATGTTCATGAGGCATGGTTTTTCCCGAGTGCTTAGTTAGCATGTTCAGTTGCGTCCTCTCCGTCGGGATAAGGGGCGAGGACATGACAGCTTGGTATCAAAGCATCTAGGTTGCAGCAGTGGGCCTCTATGGGCCAAGGAAAGTAGTTAACAGAGGTGGGGATGACCTCTATTGAGATCAAGCCAGCAGAAGAAAATTGCAATTTCCCTAAGTGTTGAAGGAAATCATCTCCCTTGTCGGCTAGATTTCCAAGAACCAAGTCAATGTATGGGATGCATCGCCTGAAGGGAGCCGATGAGCTGAAGTGGCGACAGCTGTGAAAGAAATCAACCCAAGCTATCTGCAATGGCGGTCGCCTTCACTAAATTTCACCAATATAGTGGGGCCTTCGGCAGGATCTTTTCGTAGCGATGGGTGTAAGATGGGGTTCGAGCTGACAAAGCGAATAGAAGACGAGAAGTATTCCAATATAGTGGCAACGGGAAAATAAGGAAAAGGGCTGTAACAGCAGTCGATTTTCCAAGAAGTGAGCCGGCACGTGTGTGGCCGAAGGAAGTTGGAGTTTAGGTTGCAGAAGAAAAATTTGTGAAATTTCTCTAAGCATAGAAAAATCGGAGAAACCTTCCCTATGCATGGCGGTGGCATACAGCTAGGGACGGAACCACAATGGTGGCTGAGAGTGGAAAATAGTTCCAACACCCACCAGTTGGACCGAGCTGACGTAGAGGGAGGAAAGCCAGGAATTCTCCAGTAAAGTGACAACTGGAAAAATATGTGGGAGTCGCTGCAGCGGGCGAAACTTAAGGTTCAAGCCGATGTGTGCAGCGGGTGGAAGATGAGGATCAATTCGAGGCACAATGGCAAGAAAATGATTCTAAGCCAATGTGCGGTGGCTGAAATTTGAATATCATGCCGCGATGGCAAGCGGAAGTCAGGGAAGAATCCACAATGGTGGCTAGTTTGGCAGGATTGAGTCGCAACAGCAACGGATGGAAGACGAAGAGTCTTCCGGTGCATAGCAGTGGCTGGGAAAAGAGAATGAAGCTGAACCATTAGAAGAAAAAGGGAAAGCAGAGCCGCTATAGCGGGTTAATGATGAAAAAAATTTCGCTACAGTGGAAGAAAACCTAAAAGATGGAGCCGAAAATCAGAGTTTTAATGGAGTTTTGAACAGGGGATTTTGTAGGTTTTTAGTGAAGTTTAGGGGCCATTAAAATGAGTAAATGGAATTGAGGTTATATTCCAAATTGCACGAAATAGAAGGATTTACAAACCAAAAAAACGAGGGGAAAGCCCCCTTAAACCCCGTCGTCCCCTTCAAACAGTAATTCTTTGGGAAAGAAATTTTTATTTTTTGGACAAAGTTGTCAATGTATGATTTTTCCATGTAAAGGTAAGTAATGTATAATTCATGTGAATGTTATGTGGCTAGCACATTGTGTTATTTATGTATTAACACATTTTGCAGAATCATAGCCACTTTCCAAGGCAGTGTTCCAGGTAGTGAAGTTTGGAAAGGTAATTTGTGGTTCATCCATGAGAACCCATGATGGATATGATGCATGAATATTCTATGAGCGTGTGCGAGATGCTATGGGAAAAAATGCTAGAGTTAGAAATGATGATATAGAGTCTGATGGAAGGAGATTTCAAGAGACTCTGCCAGACAGTGTAGCTACCATGAGAAGCTTGATTAAATCCCAAGAAGAGCAACATCAGTTGAATGCTGCTATGTTGCAAAGTTTGACCGACTTGCAAAGAAATATGGAATCTGGGCATGGTACATCAAAACCAAAAGGCAGTAAGAGCAATACCAAAAGAAGAAGAAGGTATTCTAGTATATCATCTGACTCAAAAGAATCCAGTGGGGATTCAAGCTCTTATTCTTCCAAAAGAAAGAGAAAGAGGCGCCACAAGGTTCGCTCTCAAGATGAATTCAAGAAGGATAAACCTCCTACGTTTGATGGTGAAGTAAAGACTGGACAAGAATCTGAAGCTTGAATTCTTGGGATAAAGAAGTATTTCCAAGTTTAATACTATTCAGGAAACATGAAGGCAAGGGTTTCCATATTCAATCTGAATGGGAGGGAATCCATTTGGTGGGAGAACCTCAGATAGGTAAAGAGGATCAACGAAAGAAGGCTTAAGTGGAAGCAGTTCAAGAAGTATTTTTCACGTCCCTGACCCTCTGACCGATGAAGAGGATGCGACCCACACCAAAAAAACGGGCAAACAGCCCCAAGAACATGGACAGACATCAATGCTGAAATTAAAAGCTTGAACATAATGCATCACAGGAATATGCTAAGATGCATAATCCATCACACAAGGATTCATAATTCATCAGCACACAGCGGAAGCAAACATATACATTCCAGCATTCTCATGTTCATCATGATTCATGAAATAGTAGATATAATTGCAGAGATGAAACAATCAGTATTACTTATCTTTTGATGAAGAACTCTCCCACAACCAGCTACGTCGCTCCAA